>JAACJT020000036.1:817878-831634 GCA_009936485.2 Gymnarchus niloticus
GCATAGAGCCTCTCCCAGACAGCGCAGGGTTCTAAGGCGGGCATAGAGCCTCTCCCAGACAGCGCAGGGTTCTAAGGCGGGCATAGAGCCTCTCCCAGACAGCGCAGGGTTCTAAGGCGGGCATAGAGCCTCTCCCAGACAGCGCAGGGTTCTAAGGTGGGCATAGAGCCTCTCCCAGACAGCGCAGGGGTTCTCAGTTCCCTGTGCTGAAGAAACTGACATAAAGAGGAAAATGCAGCCTCCAGTCAATGTGTTCTTATACAGCTCCTGAAGATGATAACACTTCTGTGTCTTTGGCTAGGTATGTAAAGCTACTGCTGGCCTGAAGCACAATCCACATGATTTCACAGGTGCCACTTTCCTGTTTAACCCCTTTGGCTGCATGGGTGTGGACCAGGACTGAATGGTGCTGCTGACTCCTAACATCTGACTGCTTGCCCCATAGCTAGAAATGGCGTATCCCATGTCCGACTGTACGGTAATCTGGAAGCCGTGTTCTTGTCATCATTACGTGTCTATACAAATCATCAGTTTCTGTCCAGTCAGCCCCAGCCATAACTAGTCTGCTGATTCTGACCATGGCTGCAGCTTAAATGTAAGCCCAGCGGGCTTCAGCCCAGACGTAGGAGGTGCTCCCTCTCTGGATGCAGTCCCAGGCATCTGTGGGAGTGGGAGTGCGTGACATTTAGCGTGAGGGCGGCTTGGAGCTTCCCTGGAGCCCTCAGCCTCCACTGGGTGTGGGCAGTGGGACAAGCGTCACGGTTTCCACCAGGAGAAGCGTCAGCTGGCCGAGACCATGAGAAATGAGGCATTTACAGTGATGCCTCCTGAATGGGCGTCTTCCTCTCCTAAAAAGCTGCACCTGCTTTGATGTGTTCGGCTCTCCTGCCGCTAAAGTCATGAAAAAGCACCCACCGTGTCACCCGTCAGCAAAAGGCAAGAATAAGTAAACGTTACCCCGCAACGTGTAAAGAAACGTGCATCACTATGCTGAAAGTTCAGACAACAATTCCATGGGTCTTCTAATTAGACGAATCGAGGGCACTTTGCCCAGTTAAACACAATCAAATTAGAAAGTGTTTTTTAAACGAACAATATAGGTTATATAATAAAGACCGAGCAGCTAGCATCCAAAATCCAGAAATTCTGGCTTTATTAGGACAGCAGACCAGCAGTCCAGTGGCAGACGGTGGTAGCAGAGAGCCAGTCCAAACGGGAATCCACATCAGAATGTATGAGTCAAAAATGGCACGAGAAAGCGAAGCTCGTACTCAAGAATCTAAAGACGAGAAGAAAAGGATCGGTACGGTTCGGGAAAGCAGGACCTCGCAATGAGATAAAAGCTTGGTGAGATTTAAATGGTTCTTTGATGAGATCCAGGTGTCAGAGCTCAGGGGAGGCGGAGCCAGAGTGAGCTGGGTGTGGCTGGCTGGCTGGCAGTGGGCGTGACCGGTTGGCAGAGATTACAGCAACATGGTGAAAGTCGAATTCAGCCATCGTTTCATTTGAATAATCGACCCAAAATGAGAAGCAAATCATAGCAGCAAGAGCCTTCCTCTGTAACGCACCAAGACCTTTGGTGTGGCTCCTTGGTAGAAAATTGACTGTGGCACTTCAGCCGGCTTCCTTGGCTGTGAGTCTCTGCTCTCCACTCGATAAATCACTTTCACTGTCAATTAGGGCCTCTGTCACACACCACAGGAGAGGAGGGTGTGCTGACTCTGTGTGGGCACTCAAAGCCTCTTGTAATGCAGCGCGAGGCTTTTGGGAAATGAAAGCGATGAGTGATATTAATGGAAAGTGAGCTCTATAACCGCTAATTCCCTCTGGGCCAGGGGGCCATGCATCTCCAGCCTGTGGACCGACCCCTTTAGTGTCATTCTGCCACCATGGTCCCCAGACGATCTTTTTCCTAGAACGGGACCTGACAGAGCCACCACCAACTTTTATGTCATTTATATCTATTTATAGCTCATTTTTGAGCCGGACTTTTCATCTCAAACCGTTTAAAGCCCCGACATTCTTAAAATGCCCCAGAGACGTATCGTCTCTTCGGGCCATGCCTGAAGCCAAGGGGCAGAGCCCAGAAGGCTAGGAGACACGGAAGGGCTGAAAAAGACCAGGCCGCTGTAATTCGGTGGGAAGTACACCCGAATCCCGGCAGGGTCGCTGTACGATATTACATCATTCATGGTGCCGACTTTGACCTCCCCCTTATTTACGTCGATCTCCCTCACTTCTGGTAAAGTTTTATCTTCCAGAACTAATTCAGCTAATCATGACATACAACAGTAACGGAAAAGCCCAGCTTTCACATAACCTGCCACTGACGGGTTGGACGCTGCGGGGCAAGTGGAACGATGGGACACTGATATGGGCTGAAAATCTGGCCTGCTGGTGCTGGTGGACCCAATCCTCATTGGCATGAACCCCAGGAAGTGGTCACACCATAGTCTGACGAAATATGGTCACATCTCCAAACTGGACGTCCGATGGGAAATGCAAGAGAAGGTTATGGAAGCCAGTGTGACAGATGTCAAGAGACTGACACCGTTTAGATGTGTCCTGAGACAGGAGGTGAAGTGGGTAATGCTTCCCCCCGGCTGACGAGGAGCTCCGCTGCTGGGATCAGCCTCCGTGAGTCACTGCTACCCTTGTCATGCTACACTGACTCTCAGAGCTGGTGAGGATCTGGAGGGGCGGGGTCTCGGGCCTCGCCAAGGAGCTTCTAAAAGAGGAAAGCATGCATATTCATGAGGAAACCCTGTCATCCACACGCTCCCTGTTATCCAGCCAGCTCGGCACTCTTCAAATGCACATACTGAAATACAGGATGGAACAGATAAGTCAGCACCTGTATCAATAAATAAGCTTACAGACAAACTGATTGATTGACTGATTCTCTGGGATATCCTTCCTAGAAATGAAGCCAGCCCAAAAGACTACAAAGTCAAGTATTTCACGGGGGGGGCATTTCACAGGAGGGGGCCCCTTTGCACCTACATTAGCTGATTAACCGTGTGGCTGATGTATGTTGGAGGTGTTAGTGGGTGTGTCTCCATACTGTTTGACATTCCAATCTGTCCCCTCACAGGGGGCACTTTGGTCAGGAATAAGTAGGAGCAGCCTGCAGCCGTCCAGGAGAATCTGACAGGCTGGATAATCTCCTCCTGACAGGCAGGGCCCAAGAGTGCCTGTCTGCGTTTGAAGCAAGATAAGACCTTGGCAACGAACCTGGAGCTGGACCTACTTTACGGTCCACTCCACCAGGACAGGCTGCCAGTGCTGCTTACTGACGATTGTTCTGAGAATTATAGTTTGGGCCACTAAACAATATTTGGCCGTATTTCTTGGCAGAAGGGGCCTGATTCTGTATGGGACCACCCTTCGTGCCACCAGATTGTGTGGCTTCCGTCCCCAGTTTGGGCAGTCCTATTCAGCATTAACATTGTTTAGCCGTTAAAACAAAGATGTCCTTCAAACTGACAAGGAATTTCAGCCATCACATTGAACAGCCTTCTGGGCCACGTGTAAATTCCATATACAAATAGGGTTGCAAAACGTAAGGCAATTTGCATGGGGAAAATGCATATAAATTGTATAAATAAAAATATAGCTGGGTTAACATTGTGATGTCATTTGTTGGAAGGCCCTTTAAGGAGAACTGAAACAGAAGGGTGCTAAAGCCCAGAACTTCAATGTTCTCCTCTGGTCAGGCACTACAAAGTTCATCCAGGTTTTACCTAAATTACTTTGGCTGCTTGCCCTGCGATGTGTTGGCACCCCATCCAGGGTATCCCTCGCCTTGTGCCCTGGGCTGCTTGGGATAGACCCCAGGCCCATCGCAACCCTGAATCGAATTAACCAGCTTAGAGAATGGGTGGTGGTGTAGCTCTGCTTTTTAGGTGCCTGTGTCACAGGTTTAAGTCCTACAGCTGGTAAGTGTTCATATCACCATTGTGCTCTTGAGCAAGACCCTTAACTTGAGTTGTTCTAGAGGTGACAGACGCTGGCTGCCTGTGCACTGAAAGCACGAAAAGAATTTCCTTGCAGGGGTCAATGAAGTCCTGATTATTCTTATTATCTATGGACTTTGGCTGCTACCTCTCAAACAAGGAAACATTCTTTATCTCTGGAAACTTTTCAACTTGTAACCACTTACTGATGGCTGATTCCGACAAACTACAAAGTGAAATATTCAGATATAAACAATAATTCTTCACATGTAACAAATTCCTCCAGGTGTCAAAAGCAGGTGAATTTCCCGGCAGCTCCTGAGCTCCGAGGAAGCTGAGCGAACACAGGCAACGGAGCGGCCCAAACTGGAAAACCGCAGTGCACACTTTCGAGCGAGGTTGTAGCAAGAGCCTGAATTATTCAAAGCTTGCAATGAAACTTTAATATGCAGGTCCCAGATTTGTCACATTTAAACATTAAGGATTTTTGCTTCAGGTATTACTTAAATGGCTTATTACTGTCCACTGTAATCTTTGAAGTTATTAATCAATGCAGTATCTGAGTAGTGCATGAAAAGCACGGTAGATGTATATTTAAAGCTGGTCAGCAAGGTGAGAGTCACTCCTCTGACAGAAGTGGCATATTGTACCTGCCTCAGTTCACTGAGAAACACACAGGAGCTCCTCAAAGCCTGGAGTCTATCACTGGCAGCAGAAATCTTCATTTCTAATGTCTACTTGAACATCTTGGAAACAGCCACAGCTCTGTGTACCTGAATGGGGTAAGCGGTTAGAGGATGGATGGATGGAATACAACATCTGGCAATTGCCCAGGAGTGTACCCACGTGAAGACGGTCTTCCAGCATGTGTGTGCAGCAGGACAGACACGGTATAACGATGCATACGTCCAAGCCTGCAGTGAATGCTCATGAATCCACGTTATTGGAAATGATGGTGTTGTCACTCACATTGTGAGTCTGCCATCTTCACTCATGTCTGCAGATACACAAACCAGCATTAGGTGATTGCTATTTGGGAAATGCTGCCTGGTTACCAAATCCGACATGCTTTACAAAAGTGACATCATACGAGACCTCATTCATCCTGATGGACATCAGGGGGTCAGGGGTAAAGGGTCTTCTTAAACCAGAGTGATGACATACTAAACAAGTATGGTGCTGCCCCATCACTGTGGTGATATGTTCTATTACGAATGATCTTTTTCTTGCCCTTATAGTCTATCATATGCTCATCAGTAAATGACACACAATCCAACAGAAGACCGTACGTCACAGAATGCCACTGTCAGACTCTAAAACTTTGCTTCTGCCTGATAACAAGGATGACTTGTGGTGGACAGCAGACAAGCCCTGAAGAAGTTCATTCATTCATTTCTCATTATTAGTTGGAGTTGCATAACGCATCCTTCTCAACAGACAAAAACAGTTCATTCGTTGCTCAAAAGCCATGTGAAAAGACATCTCCAGAAAGGCGGAGACAGAGTGAGCGAGAAGAGGAACGGCAGCATCCAGCAGTCCGTGTGAAACAGGACGCAAGTCGCCTTTTCCAAATGGACCTGGCTGCCATCCAAGGCAACAGCAGCCATTTGTCAACCATCCTGCAGACAGGCCAGTGAGACATCACGAGAAAACGGAAGAGCATGAAGAAGCTGGACGACTCACGTTGAAGTATGAACCTCCATGTTGATGAAGCTGAGGGACCACGCAGGTGGTGCAGATCTTTTCCATCCAAACCTCCTCCTCTCTTAGGTCTGACGTTTCCACAAGCATGACGTACATTTTACAGCTTCTGGAGAAACACTGCAGGGCTGATCGTTGGCCTCGTTTAGACGCACTCTGCCATGCTGTAATGCAGCGTTTCTTCAACTTTTAATCCAAGGACCCAAATAACAAACTTGGTACCGTGCTGGGACCCAAGTAAGACTACCACAATGACAGGGGAGATGTGATGACCCATCAGAAACACATTCGTGACCCAAATTGGGACCTGACCCAAAGTTTAAGAAAGGCAGCTCTAATGATAAATGAGTCAGACCTTCTCCCTCTGCTGTTTAAAGAAAACCATTAAACCCACCCTCAGTCCTGCTTTGGTCTTGATGCACGTGAGGTTAACACAGACGAGGCCACACCCTTAAACTATTACATGAAAGCCCTTGACACCAACAGCCAGGGAATCACTTTGTGACCACGCCCAAGTCGGGAAACTGGACCTAAAAAACAATCTTGGTGCAAAATTGTCACACTTGAAGCAACTTCAGACAGAGAAGAGAAAGCGACTAAATGGATAGTAAAAGCACTTTCTGCACGCGGCTGCCATTGTGCCACATGCTCTGAGAGGGAGGCTGGAGGTGTGGCCTTCATGGCGAGAGGTCACACGCACGCACGCACGCACGCACCGAGGATAGAAAAGGATTGCTCAGCCAACTGCTGTGGAGTGCCCTTACATAAGCGAAGCTGTCACCCAGTCAACTCTGACAGCTCTGTGAATTCCACCATCTGGGTTTAGAACAGCCCAAGAACGGAAAGAAAGAGGCAGCTGATGACTCAGGTTCCCCTGGAGAGGGGCTGGTTAACACCGACGCCCAGAGTTTGAAGGCCACCAAAAAAGTTGTGACATAATATCACGTCATTCATGGAGGTCTGATTTACCCCCCTCTTGTCTAATGTTTCTGAACACAGCTCTCGTGAGCACAGGATTTAAATATACAGTGGAGGGGCGAGCACCACAGACCTTGTAAGTCTGAGAACGATAGTTTTCCGACTTTCGATAGATCTGCTTCTGCAAACTCCTGCCTAGGTACAAAATGACAGTTTAAAAGGCTAGAAAGCATAAAGAAAGATGCGACGGTATTCTCCATTCACCCCCGATAGTTACGCCTCCTGCTCAGATATCAGGTGCAGCATTAGCCTGCAAGGCTAACATCTGACTGTCTCAGCAAAGCCGGGCTTAATTGCACTTCTCTGGAACACATGCGTAATTGAAGGATGTGTCAGATTAGCACGGAAGTCCGAGCTAAATAAGGAGCAGGGATTGTGTGTGTGTGTGTGTGTGAGAGAGAGAGAGAGTGACGGGGAGAGGGAGAGAGAGGTGGATAGAATGAGAGGGAGGAGTGAGAGGGTCAAGTGGACAGATGAAAAAACAGACTAACTAAAAAGGTTTCTATTGTAAAAAGCAATAGAAGTATGCAACAGCTAGCATTCATACTGACAAAATCAATAAAACAAATTATAATTTAAACAAAAATCATTATGTGTCAGGAACGCTGTGGCTGGCCCTGGTTTTCTGTGAATGTCATCACTGCTCTGCAGTAGATTGCTCTGTAAGAAAGTTTGGCCAGAACATGAGCACTGTGGTAAAATTCTCGGCAGCTTTATGAAACAGACCATGAAAACGTCTATAATGTCTGATCATGATATACGATGGTTTCCACATTACCTTTAAGAGACTCAAATACCTCTCGGCCAATTCCTTAAGCGAAAGGAAACCAAGTCTGTATACTTAAGCGACATTAAGATGCCGACCCAGAGATGATTTAACACAACATATTCAGCTATTGGCAGCATTTTCATGGTTAAACCATCCAAGTCAGAGATAAAGATGGGCAACTGAAACTCACCCTTTCCCTAAACCTCTCACTCCTCGTTGTACCAATATCAGCAGGCTGAATAACATGAAAACAGAGAAAACGTGCGGCCAGGCCACCTTTACAGCACTGTAACCATCCACCCAGTGCCGACGAGAGGTGCTGCCATAGAAATGCATGCCACACGCCCCTACGAGTCACAGCCGGAAGGTGACCGCTCACGGCGAAGGCACTGTAAGGGAGCTGTGCTTTTGTCCCCGACAAACGGAGGAACCGTGACAGTTTGGGCCCCTCCTGGTCTCCCCGCACAGGCCCGAGCTGTAACGCTGCCTTCCATCCTTGAACGTGTTTGTTCAACCATAACCCCATCACCCTACACAGTGGGACACAGTATTGGGTTCAGAGAGTTGTGGCACATTTCAGGTTACAGTGTCTAAACAAACATAAACACACATAGCGGTAAACCCAGTAACTGTGCCTTCGACATGATCTCAGACCATTAAATACCACTTTCTCCACACATGCTGCTTAGTAAACCATGGAGATAGAACCTATATGTCACGCAAAGAGGAGCCAAGGGCGGAGAAACTCGAGACACTCTTAAACGGTCTCTAGATCCGGGGCAGGACACTCGGAGACCCCTAGTGGCGGGAGCGGGAACCGCGACGCTACACTTAAGCAGGAGGATATAAATATTTAAATTACTCCGTATTCAGCCATGAATAATTAATCTCTATTGGAAATGGTCCAACAGCTCATTCAGCCCATTGTGAAGGATTAAACGCTGAAATGGTTTTCATGTTCATATTGAAAAGACCTCGGTCAGCATCTCAGCTGCATCTTCTCCACACACACCTATCTGCGTTTTCTGCGCCCAGGTTCCCAGAATAAAAGATCAACTAAACGTCAGAAGAGGTCAGAGGTCTTCCTTACGGGGGACTGAAGGAGTGCAGCTAATAGCAGGGCAATTCAACGCCAAGCTCCATGCCAGACGGACGGAGACGTTCCGGGCTCTGGAGAAACTTCTGCTGAGGTCCAGGTATTACTGATGGGGTTAATCCGGAGTCACCGTGACAGCAGTCTCGCCTTCTCATGCCTTTTCAGATTTGCGGTTCATTTCCAGTACTGTACCAGTAATGATGATGATGATGATGATGATGATAATAGTGATAGCGATAATAATAATAATGACAATAGCAATAATAATAACAATAATGATAACGATAATAATGATAATAATAATAGTGATAATAATAATGATAATAGTGATAATAATAATAATAATGATGATAATAATGATAGTGATAATAATAATAATGATAGTGATTATAATAGTAATGATGATAATAATGATAATAATAATAATAATAATAGTGATAATAATAATGATAATAATGATGGTGATAATAATAATGATAGTGATAATAATAGTAATGATGATAATGATGATAATAATAATAATAATAATAATAATAATAATAGTGATAATAATAATGATGATAATGATAATAGTGATAATGATAATAATGATGATAATAATAACGATAATAAGGACGACACTAATAACGCCCCTCACAGCTCCGAACGCTCGCCCTACATGTATCAGCTGTCCTGTGAATGTAGTCCACACACAGCACATACCCGATCTGACTGCCACGTCTGCTGCACTCTGACGCCGAGCCCCCGGTAACCGGAGTTTCACCCTTAAGTGACCCTGGTGACGGTTCAGGTGTGCTTAAAGAGCCGCTACCTGTCAGCAGCCAAGTCAAAGCCCGATAAAGTTACTCTGGCCGGACGGACGGCTGCGGGCTCCTTGAGAGCGGAGTCGAGCCCCATGGCAGTGGAGCCACCTGAGGTCTCCTGGTGACAGCAGGCAGCTCACGGAGAAGCGGAGGATGAGCAGAGCAGCGCAATCATCTGAGGAGCTCCGAGCGCTGAAACACTGCGGCAGCCTTCATCACGTCGACACACTCCGCTACACACTCCGCTACACACTCCGCCACACACCAGCAGGCATCCCCAGCAGCTGGAGAAGATGCGCCTTTTGTCACTCACCGTAGTAAGAAGGCGGCGTCTGGCTTTTGCGTGCCATGATGCTGATGCTGCGGGCTCTTCTTCTGGCAGAGATGCTCTGTGATGACCTCTCTTTTAACGCTGTGTAACGTCAGTGCTGTTTACGGCGGAGCTCACACACTGACAGCATCAGAACAGTCACCTTAAAGGAGACGCGCACTTTCTGCCTTTCCCTCCCGCTTCATGCATCCATTCACATTTTACACGGGCAGCCTGGCCCCGTTTATCAACGTATCACTTTGGAATCTAGAATTACAATATTACACAGAATTTGCTGCCCAAATGACTCGTTTTCCCATCACGTTTCTTAGATAATATTGGCATCAGGTGATGCCTTAATCATTATGAAGAGTCATGGATAACCTGCGCTGTCCTCCGGCTCTAAAATGACCCACATGACCGCATATGGACCGTGTGATTTCAGGATACATCACATGAAAACGGCTGATTTTCTCGACAGCTCCCTGTGTGAATGTCTCATACGCACCTGAGAGAAACGTATAGGACCCCACAGGAGTTGTGGCCCCTTCGCTTCTCTTTCTGTACAGTACATGTCTACATGTCTGTTTCTCACAGGCAGCAGCAGATTCCCACACGTCTCACTCTACTCCACTGTAACTCCTCAGCTTTCTTCTCTTGGGATGGAGACCTTCAGACATGCAGGTTGATCATGGCTGAAGGTGCTTATGAACTTTAGGCGTTTTTCTTGAAAATCTCCCTTCAAACGGATTTTGATGTTGACTTTATATGACCGCAGAAGAGAAAGCTGAATTTTTAATGAAAACTGACACAATGATCCGAGAAGCAGAAGGGGAGCAGGATACACATTTTTGGATGAAGATCCTGTGGGTACCTTGGGAAATTAGATTGTTTCCTAATGCATGACTCTGATAGCCTCTAGTGGCGGAGATGTTTTAACAAACCAAATAAAATGTAACTTTTTAAAAAACCCAAGGAACATTAAGTAAAATAGGCAGTGATATTTCATAGCTGTACACTCTAATTGTTTTAAAGAACAACTGTCCAATAATTTGGTTAAATACCTTAGGCTTAACTACAGTCAGTCACTGAGTTTCTCTTTTATTTCAATTCCTTTAATTTAGTTCCACAGTTGACATTATTAGGACATTATTCACTGGCAGCATGACGGTGTGTGTGTGTGTTTTAAGTTAATCTTATCTTTGAGATATATCGAGTTTAACTGATTGAAAGTGTATTGCAGATATGATGGCACCAGTATGCGTGTAGATGTGTGTAATATTCAAGAGCATCAACAAAACCAAAAAACTACAAATAAAAAACCAGAAAATAATAGAAAAGACGTGTCCTTTTGTGTAAACTCAAAATGATCGAAGACTCCTTTGTCATGCAGGCTAATGTACAAGACACCATTTGGAAACTCAGGCAATTTAATAGCGAAGGTTTTGTAAAATAAGTCGGCTGCATGGCCACATATGAACAAGCATGCAGTCACATGTGCTGATTTAATAGCCCAGCCTCTGGATGAGGAGCTCAGCCTTTGACCAGGATAGTTTACTGACAGGAACATTATGTCAAAATGTCAAAGAACGTAATTAGCATAGACTGTTCAATCTAATTATAAATTAAGTAACCCTGCCGCATTTCCATTTAGTGTAATAGAAGTTGTGAAACTCACTCTGAAATCCCATGTTTTCATTCTGAACTACTAAAGACACTTTGTATTCGAGGACTATAACTACGGGAAAATAGCTTATTTGAATCCCAGGAGTATTAAACGTGTTTTGGGGTAGATATATTAAAGCGCACATTTCTTTAAAAATGTTTTTGGTGAAACCAGTCACATCAAGCATATGATGAAAGAAAGTGTCATGCTGATAGAATAACAGAGCGACCCTGGACTGTGTTTAAATTGTATGGCAGAGTAGCATGTAAATGACTATATTTCAATACAAATAGAGAGACATGTACCTACAAAATGTAATATGGACAGTTTTGAAATTCAATCCCAAATCCAGCCAAAGCTACCCAAAAAATAAATTCAGGTTTATCATCAATAACTATAATAAAATAAAATAAATAAATAAGTCGATCTATCACAACAGTTTTTACATTTTAATTTGAAAGGGATTGCCGTTTGGACCTATCGTCTAACCCCAATTCTGAATGCAGCTTCAGCCAATTTGTACATATTTACATTTAAAAGCGTTTGGCACTGAAACTGAAAAATAAGTAATACTGTGAGTTAGCACACTTGTCCATGGGACCGTCCAGATGTGCCATGTTTTGTGATGCATGGTATAGGTGTGTTCAGATGTGTTCAAGGGTGCTTTACAATATTGTAACATCCATCCAGCTATGTAGAACCAGGTATCCTGGTAAGGGGCACCTTGGAGCCTCTCCTAGGCAGCTGTAAATTAGGGTGGAGCCATTCAGAGTGCAAATGATTCAGGGGATGATGCAAAAATAGTAAGCGACCTAAAGGCAACACTTCAGGCTGTATGAAGTACAAAAAAAGATTGCAATCATCAGACAATGATTAAATGATTATAACTGCAGTTCATCCTTAAAGCATAATTAACAAATCGAGATGTAACTGACACAGTAGGAAAGATCACGTGCAAATTCAGCGAGCTTAAACAGATCCTCAGTTTTTTTTTTTCCAGATGTGCTGACATTGTGTTTGACACGCGCTTACATATAAGCAGCTGTCATCTTCAGCAGTCATTTTCTGTCACGTCTCCCTCAAACCACCACTAGGGGGAGCCCCGACCAGGCTGTCATTCTCCGTTCTGTCGTTGAGCCTGTGCCCGCCTGTGTCAGCCTGTGCCCGCCTGTGCCTCCCCGCGCCTTATCACTTCTGAATCCTTGGTGGTAAGCAGAAATGCGGGGTTGCCATAGTAACCGAAACACGTGCTCCCCACGCTGGACCTGTCATCATGACGGCAGAGGGGGAGGGAAACCCGACAGGCACGTGACGTCAACACTGACGTGACGTCATAAACACAGTGTCGGTGTACTGTCTGCCGTGTACCATCCCATCTCTATTTGTAATCCCTAATCATTTTCAGTGTCTGTTTTTAGCTAATGTGTATCAGAAAAAACAAGTTTTCAGTCTTTCAGCTTGACGTCATTTTATAATAATAATCATTGGTGATGCACTGAAATGATGGCTTTATCAGCCGTAGGCACATCATGTAATACGACCTATTAAGGTCAAAGCGTCCAAGTTTCCACTTGAGCACCAAAGTGCCTCTCATTCATTAATCATTAATTACATTCGTCGTAGGTGGTTTCATTTTCGTTCGTTTTCGGTCCCTGATTTAAACCTTTTTTAAACACTCTTAATCATTAAAGAGGCGCATTAAGATTCATTTCACGAGTCTCTTTTAAATAAATTCGCCATTAATTCGCCTGGCTGTATCGGGCTGTAAGCCATCTTTAACGAGCAAATCCCATCGCCTGACAGCCTTCTCTTTTATGCACGTGTGCCGTGTAGGCAGTTAAAAATACAGTACGTGGACTATCCTTTAAAAATACAGCTACGTCACGGATTATCAATCAGGGTCAGCTGACTGAGACCTGCGAGCGCCGATTGGTCGAACGTTGCTGATTCCGATTGGCTGTTACGAAGTACATTACTGTACACAGTCCTGTAAGTCAGGGTCAGCTGACTTAGACATGGGAGCGCTGATTGGTCGAACGCTACTGATTCCGATTGGCTGTTACGAAGTACATTACTGTATACAGTCCTGTCAGTCAGGGTCAGCTGACTTAGACATGGGAGCGCTGATTGGTTAAACACCCTCGATTTTTTTCCTTTTAGAGGAAAGGTCACTCGGTAACAGTAACGTCTGTGTTGTGGTGTCTCTGTATTCCGAAGACGCAGCGATGTTATTTTGTAAGGTAAGGTATATTTGGATAAAGTAGTAAGTGGTATAAAATGCGGCTACTTCGATACTTTCGCGTAGTTTGACTTTTGAAGCCGTTTGTTTGTTTCTTTCTACTGTGTTTTTTAAATGACTTTTATATATGACATTGCATTTAAAGACTCGACCCTATTCCTTCAGGTGCTGAAATCCTGTATTCACCACCTTATTGCATTTAAAGACTCGACCCTATTCCTTCAGGTGCTGAAATCCT
>JAACJT020000036.1:855105-866330 GCA_009936485.2 Gymnarchus niloticus
TGGACTGGCATCTCATCCAGGGTGTACCCCAGCCTCGTGCCCTGTGATGGACTGGCATCTCATCCAGGGTGTACCCCCCAGCCGTCACCCCGCCTTACTAATGCTCAGACCTCCCTTGCCAAGAGCCTTCACACACTGAACTCCAAATGCTGTTATGATCTTCCCATAGGAGAACATGAACCATTATTCAGGATAACCGGGTGCCATGTTTGAATCCATTAGCTGCATGGGGCAGAGACGACTGTCAGGCATCCTAATCACCAGCTGAGTAGAGTAAGAGGCCTGGAATTACTTACCTTCTGTTGTGCTCACCGAGCACCAGCCCCACTATCAAAGTTTGCATGACAAGACCTGAGGTTCAGATTCATCATTGGACTCGTTCTGTACATTGGACAAGTGTTAAATTACCCATCGGTTGATGCTAGAGCTAGATTTAGGAAACGAGGTTTGCATCTAGCTGCAGTTCTGTTGATATATTAATAACCTCTAGACAAAAGCCAAAGGCGCTTTAAAGGAACGATACGTGTGAGTGAGTTTTTCACACTGAAGGCTTATCTCTGTGGTCCTGAGCACTGGTACCAGCAGGAGGTGTCTAGGGATCAGCACGCGATTGGTCACACCTCATTTCACGGCCTGCCACCGTTTGAGCAGCAAGACGTGCTGAAACGGCACGGAGGCTCGGCGGTGCCGCCTTCCCGTCGCCTCGTGGATGCAGCGAGAGAACATTTGTGGAATTCATCTCCAAGTTGTCTTACAGCTGCCTCCAGCCATGCAGCTCTGCTCTGGGTCTCCAGGTGATTTCAGTCTACACCCCTGCAAATTAAATTACTAAAGATGTCGACAAAGAGTTTGTATTTAAATCATCCCAGATAAGCAACAGTGGAAGACAGCTAGTTTGTCCTGGAGTTACAGGCACCAGAAAATAAATGCTACGGCTTCATTGCATTTCATTTGGCCTGCTGGGTGGGAGAATTAGATCACACACCTGCATTGCACATGTAATGATTCTGCTAATTACACCAAGAGGCTGTTTACCTAATGCGTCTAAATATAAACAAATCTTCTGAAGATTAAGCAGGAGTAACGTATTTTTACCACATGCCTGGTCTTTAAAGGTCACATGTCAGCAGAAGCTCAATGAGCCACGCCCCTGGGTGGCCCCACCCACTTCCTTTTTAACAAATAGGATCTGTAGATATGATTAATGTGACTGTGGGTGCAGATAGGAGTAATAGATCCTCCTAACAGAAATGGTAAAAAAAAAAAAAGTCTTTGAAATTCAAAACACGCGAGCATGTATTTTTAATCTAGCTCTTTATCTCTGTTTATTACATTTTCATTCCATTGTGAGAAATTAGAGAATTATTTTTGTGAAAGAGTTTCTATCTGCATTTCATGATAAAAATGCACAAACAGCAACATTTGTCTGAAACCCAAAAAAAGAATGATTGTATTTAATAGCTTGTTGGAAGAACTCCTACTGTTGCAAGATGTAAAACAGGCCCTGTGAAAAAGTTTGAGCGTTTTCCCGTTAATTATTTACGGGCGTGATGTAGCACAGGGTGCCATTTTAATAAGAACTTGCGATTGTTCACTTAGGGCTGCCTTCCTGGGCTCCCCTGCAATTACAGCTTCAAGGTAAATTCTGTCTTGGTTGTTACATCTGCAGTTTTGTTTGTATTTCTTCCCATTGCCAGCTGAACCAGCCGATACTCAGTCCTCTCGTCCTGTTTTTGTTTTGTTTCCTTAGCTGGTGGTCTTACTTGCACCAGTGCATCATTTTAATAACTGGATATTTTCCCTAAGCAGTTCAGATTTTGTCTCTCAAGGGTACAACAGCTGAGTCACTCCTGTGACTCGAATCCTGCAGATAGCATGTCACGAGTCCAGCTCTTTACCAGCTGTGTTAGACGCAAGGCTCTTGTTTTTTCAGAAACTAAAGTGCAGAGTTAAGCAACCCAAACTCTGTAATTGGGTAGCCGAGCATCTCAAGCTTTGTGATTGGGTAGCTCAGCAACCCAAACTCTGTGATTGGGTAGCCGAGCATCTCAAGCTTTGTGATTGGGTAGCTCAGCAACCCAAACTCTGTGATTGGGTAGCCGAGCATCTCAAGCTTTGTGATTGGGTAGCTCAGCAACCCAAACTCTGTGATTGGGTAGATAAGGATGTTATACGCCGAGATTCGAAAGATAAGCACTTTTGTAAAAAGTTCTGCTGAAATATTGGGTCACATGTTTGTACTCAGAATGTGTCCTGTCTGACTTTCATATGTCCTATTGGCTGATCGGCAGATTTGCTAATTAATCCTACCCGATGCATGACACTTCCAGGAAATATTATATTAATGTAATTATTAATGACATTATTCTGTGTAACTACTAAAGTAGCTAGATCCTACATATCTCCTCTTACTAGGTGTGAACGTATATTAATTAAAATAAAACCCAGTTTCTCTGGTGTGAAACGTGAAAACAGGAATAAACTTCAAGGTTGGCTCACAGCACATGCCTGCTTCAGCATGGTCGACTGAATTTTGTTCCCATCTTGCTGTAGCTGTATCGGACTTCTGTAGGATGCAGAGTACATGATTTATCCTTTGAAAATCCCATAGCCAGCAGAGAAGTTGTTTCGCTGTTGGGCTCTTGAACAAGGCCCTTAACCCCAACCCTGGATGCTGGCGGACACTGTTCACTGTCTGCAAGCTTTTCTCATTCAGACGTCACCGTGAGCAGAAGCCTCTACTCCACATATTAGTGTTAGTTGTCTTGCAGCATGAACACGCTGGTATTGTCACCTGCACTGCAGCTCAAGGGTTAAAGATTTCAGGTGTGCGAGAGTCTCTTACGGATCGAGAGAACAGCAGTCTCAGAAATCACACCATTGCTGATCTAAGGCAGAGAGCGTTAAAATGCAGTTTGTGTGAATTCAGATTAGCCAGTACACGTATCTCTGAAGGTTTTTCCCAATGGCCACCTGAGTAGCCGAAAATTCCCCTCGTTTGTCTCTCGTACTACACTAATTGCTCATTAGCAGATGGTCTGCTTTATATTTATGTAATTGGCGTCTGGAACAGAGCTGAAACCCAAATCAGAACTCCTCAAATGGCCCTACAGTGGCTGTGGAAGATATCTGTGGATGGTCCAGCCATTCTAGCTCGATCACAGCCCACGCCTGTCCTTGTTTCCATAAAGATACGGGGGCGACACCCTAAGCTTCAGTAAGTCTGTTTCCTTACGTCCCTCGCAACACTCCAATGCAGCCGTTAATAATGGCCTCTTTTGAATGGAAGCAAATTGGACACGGTAAAATCCCAAAGTCATTATTTACATAGCTGGGCATGATTTGTAAATGAACTAGAAGAGAAACGATTTCCCTGGAAGTGAGTTGCTGATCTGTTTTTATCTGTGACTTTGTGAATAATTGCTCCAATTCTATGAACAAAGGACTTTCTTTGATGACGGAGATTTTTCTTCATAATTAAAAGATGTGGATAATGCCATCTTTAATAATTTGCTCTGGCCCTAATTGGAGGTTAACGCTGCAAATGTATACTTTAAACGTCTTCATTTTCATGTTTGATAATTGAATAAATACATTATAATGATTTATATAGCATGACATAAGTGCACTTGTATAGTGCAGCCTTCAGAATAAATGAATCTACTGTGTGTTGTGAAATTTCCTTTCAGTCACAGATGTTTGAACACACACACACACACACACACACACACACACACAATGTGGGGCCCCACTGCATCCCTTTTTGTTCACGTTGTTACCTGTAGTAGATTTTCTGTCCCGGGTGTTTCCGGCCAGACCGATCCAGATGTTTTCTTCTCCTTCGTGAATGTATCCGCTCGCCGATTAACTACCTCATTTAGACTGTGGAGGCAGGGCAACTGGTGGCCCCGCCTTGCCATTACCATGGGGACGTGAGAGGGCGTCAGTTTGGGCTGAGCTGTAGTTGCTCGTGATGCTCAAACTCATGCACCTGTTCTGGCAGGATGCACGCTCTGCCTAGGACCCCGTTGCTCTCCTGGTTAATTCCACAGGTTCTTAAAGGCTCCGTCTCTGCAGTTCTCTGCATTCTTGACCTCCTGTGCATAGAAGGCATGTTTTACAGAAAGCTACATTATTACCCATGTTAGGAAAGCTGCTTTATACTCCGTATAATTTAGAGCCTGTCCATTTTTGTGGTTGTGTCGTTGTGTGTGTCCACAGCCATTGAAGGTCTAGCTTCTCGTTCTGGGGGTCCCCAGCCTTCTGCCCTTCGGATCCCGGGATTAACTGCAGATCCCTCATGGTCCTGTTTGGATAAGACGGTATTGAAGATGAACGTTCAACTAAGAAGGGTCTGGTTGTATTAGAGTAGAGACGTGAAATCATACTGTCTGCTGATCTCACTGTTGAATGTTTGGCCTTTCATAACATTTAAACACGCTGTGCTCACCTCAGTCAGTCCTGTAAGGGGAAGCCTGACTCAGAAGCTACCATCAAAAGCACCAAAGGTAATGTATTCTTGTTTTCAGGATTATTTATCTTCTGTAGTTCCACTTGTTAGTATTATTCCTGTGTGAGTCTTCTGATGCCAGCGGTGGCTTTGTTGACATCACATCGTCACTCGCCGGGCGCTTGGGAGGTGGGACCCGCTTCTCTGAAGGTGTTTCTACGGGCGGCCTTTTCAACGGGGATCAGACGAACTCTGCCGTCACAGCAGACGGTCCCCAGATGAAAAAGGCTGTTGTGTTCCAGCTGGGATTCAGTAGAGTGGTCGTTAAGCCCAGTCCCAGGAACAGTGCTGTTCCTCTTCTCGGGAGGGAATTTCACTGCAGGCTGATCTCTAAGACCTTTTCAAAAAGAAGGCTGTCTTAAGCGAATTAACGTCACCCATCTTCACTACCCTCTTCCTCGGTTCAGGGTCGTGGTGAGTCTGGCACCTGTCCCGGGAAGTGTGGGATTAAACCCGTACTCCTTATTGCCTTGTCGTCCATTCCCGCTTGTCTGCTTCAGAAGTGCTCGTCGATGAATTGTTATGTGCGCGTGAGTCTCAGCCAGCAATCCGAGGTTCAGTTTGTAGCCGGAGCTGACTCGTCTGTGGTCGTGACTCATCCAAAGGGACTGCGAGGAGCCTGTGTGTTACTGGCTCCTGCTTTCCTGGGCTCGTTAACAGATGCATCATGAGCTGTGTTGGCAGAGAAGCACACATCAGCTTTTAATGAGGCACGAAAAATGTGATTAGAACGAAACGCGCTCCATTTTTCTCTGTAAGTAGAAACCTGTGCAGGTTAGGCTGTCTCGCTGTTCAACATCGAGGTCGAGACGCTGGCTTGTCGTCTGCTCATGGCTGGGCTCTGGTATCCTTGTCTTCCATTGCTCGAAAGCACTGGAAAACCAGTCTAAAGAATGAATTGTTCAGGATTATTTTTCAGTGGATCTGTTTAACACTACCAGAAGGATTTGAGCAGCCTTCGAAGGGCTGTCGTCTGGTCTGTTTTCTTACCAGCTGAATGGTGCACTTTTTGTATGGTGAGTCATTCATTGTGGGGACCGAGGTGTCCCGGGACATCGTTAGCGCAAAGCTAATTATTATCACAGCATGCATAGAAACCTGTGCAATTCTTCACGGTCATCAGCACTTGAAACAACTCAGAGAGACTCTGCGTATTGATGGCCTTTCCATCTTGAAATGAGATCTCTACGTCCCCATCTATGGGTTGAGATTGTGTTGTGTTTGTTAATTAATTAAGTGAATTCCCCCGCTCGATTTCACATTAACTTAATTGCAGAGTGAGGGTGTTAAAGCCTGAAATGATGCCTCAGAATGAAAAAGCCACACGTCTTTAAATTTTAATGCTTTAACATGTTAGTGATTGCTGCTGCTCTTATTAAAACATCCGTTTAGATGTTCGATCGGACCCTCAGACCCCAGCCAATTATTCCGATCTTCATTTCTGCGTAACGATGAGAGAGTGTGCGTGTTTTGGAGGGATAAAGGGTTTTTTTTTCCGAACAGCCAGTGTGAGCATCCTACCTCTCTCACTCCTGGATGTTCCAGTCCCACCCCCGATTGGAATCGATAGCTCCCAGACTCTCAGCAGCTTTGATGAACGCGAGTGAATCTCGAAGATCCGTCTTCCCCCTGGCCGGTGTTCCTCAGGGCTCAGATTCCTGCCCCACTAGGAAATTAATGAAAAAATAAAAGGAGCGTAACGGCCCTGGAGGAAGACTGGCATGCAGACAGCAAACGTTTGATTCGACTTTACAGGTTTTTATCTCTTAAAGCTACATTAAGCCGCACGAGGGAGAACGCCCCCTTTCATGCAAGAGATGGGGGAAACGATAGCTTTTGAAGAATCTCTCGGTGGATGTTTTACCGCATGAGCCAAACTCCAGAGGAGAAGAGGAGTAAACAGAGAGAAGTTTGTTTGGCACTACATGCCAGAGCACCACAGTCTAAAGAGCTACTCCATGGCCAGGTCCTCTCTGAACACAAGTAACGCCCCGCCATCGCTGGCGTGAGCCAGTGGAGGACCCACTCCCTATGAGTTGGACGCGAGCCACTTGTAGCTCACCAACACGACATGGCACATCCAGGCTTGGAAACACTTCCCCTAGGCAGCCTGCGGTCACACTGTCCTGCCACTGCTAATGGGTCCTCACTAAACGCACCTCTGACTGCTGAAGGATCATCTGCTTGTCAGTGCCTAGCTCTTTTCTGCTTTCCCCTTCACTGGTGTTCTGTGGTGCCCCCAACATGCCAGCCTGCAGAAGTGAGCTGTTCCACCGCTGGCAGTGATGCCAGCTGGGCAGTTGGCACGTTTGAAGCCTGGCAGGGCCTGTCAGTGCCATCCGGTAAAGCTTGGGGCCTTCATACCGTAGCCTCTGCACAACTGTGCTTAACATGTTACTCTGAGTCCTGTTGTTGGTATGAATAGTCAGCCTGCATCAGCGCAGGTTCTCATTCTGAAACGATTCGCTGAAGTGGATTCGGTTCTCTGCTGTGTAGTAGCAACGTCGGGACCTTCCCGTGGCAGCCGACTCTACCCCCAGTAGCCAGGCAGCAGGCCGTCTGCCACCTGCCGTGTCACTTAGTGACGCCATCTACAGTGTCAGCGGCTTCTCTGAGCACCAGTAGCGTGGTTTTAAGCCGCAGAGAGGAACAAAGCGGGTGGGCCAGGCTGGACTACAGCCTCGATGCCAGCGTTATCCTGGGCTAAAACTGTTCGTCATCACGCTCTCACTTCATGTGGAGTGTAAAATAGGCAGGGCTGACAGGTTCTCTGCTGTGCCTCAAAGGCATCCATTTAAAGCAGGGGCCCTTCGTCTGCCCCAATGGCATGGCTGGGTGGAGCGGGCGTGGGAGGTGGTACGAGGGGGTCCCTCTGGGGTCCATCGGGCTCTGCCACACTTCGGTTACATCTCACACACAGCCGACATATCGGACTGACCCGGCATTTCGGGAATAAACAGATTGTTTGCTCTGGGGTTGCCAGGCCGGTGTGCTTGTTTTGATTAAGGGCTTTCGGAGAAAGGGAGACATTTTATGATGACTGAAAAGGATGACAAAACCTGACAGTTCTTACCCCAGGCAAAGCTCTTTAAAAATATGTTCACTTGGATCCTGAAAATATGCCCCTAGCTGAAAGCCAGGAAGAACGTTAAAAATAAACTTTGTGTGTATATCTCATGCTGACAGCCAGAGCCCATGATAAAGGTACAGCAAAAGTCAATGCAGATAGGGGACAGGGCCCCTTTAAGAGTGAGGGACTGACAGCTTGTCATCCAGGGTGCTGTAAGTAGGTGTAAGTCCCAGGGTTGGTGATGACTCCCCCTGGCAAAGGGTGAGGTCTCCCAAGCCCAGCCCTTTGGTGTCACTCTGCCTTCTGCAAACCCTCAGGATTTATACTTAGAAATGTTCTGCTGCTGGAGGTATGACCTCAGTCTTACTCACGGAAAACTAGTATGTGTCTGGGGCAGTCATTCAAAGCAAGGGAAGAGGGGTGGGGCTAATAGGAGAGACAGGAGGTGTGTGTGGGGGGGGGAGTGTTGTTACCCAGAATCCCCTCTGCACCTTCCTTCATTAACTCAGAGAAGACGGTGAAGCTGTCAGCCTCAACTGGAGGCCATGTGTAGCCCCCTAGTGGACACTTTTGGCTGATGGAATCGCAGAGCATGGAGTGGGTGTCGGTTCGGACCGACATGCTGGGTTTGACCAGAGTTCGTATCCACGTGTACTGATTGTGCTGTTCATTATCATGACAGTAGAGGAGTTCTGTGTGAATGCTAATGGTCTGAGGCAGGTCTTCATTATAATGATCTTATTAGTGTTTTTAGGGTTACCGCAGATCCACATGATCTCGTTTTAAGAAGAGTTCTCAAATGTTGGCTGAGGGAACCTTTACCAGTACCACCACAGCCTACCAGATTCTCCAAAGAAGGACAAATTATTCATTCTTGTGGGAGATCTTCACAGGAAGAGATGCCAAATGAACATTTAGCAACTCCTTTTGTACTTGGCTAAAGCTTGCCAAAAATCAATGCTTCCCACTGAAGTCATCCTCAGTTAAACTTCCCCTCTCACCATTAGCCAGATGTTTGCCCACGCTGCTTTACTGTGTCATTAGAGACCTTGACCATAGAGCCATACGTCACAGCTCTAGTGGGAGTTTGGCCAGTCAACGTGCTGATGTCTCCTTGTGTCGGGGGCAGTTCCAAGCTGGAGGTACCTTCAGGATTCCGCGTGGCCTGGCGACAGGGATCATAGCTTCAGAAAAGTCAGACAGCACACGAGAAATGCACAATACTCAAATACGGATTATGTTATCCCAAAAGCCAGAAATGAATAAGCATTTGGCTGGAAGTCTTGGTCTTTATTCTTCCTTCAAGAGGGAGTCTTGGATAGACATCAGAATGGAAGGGACTGGAAAAGACATCGATTACCACAAAGGGACGGCACAGTATCATCGAGAAAGTGCCTCCCTTAGGTGGATAAAAGCCCTCTGAATTGACATTAACGCCATTGTTTTCTAGGTGGATTGAAGGAGGCCACAGTTTTGATAGATGGTGTGGGAATCATGAATGGCTCCTATTGCTCTTGAGAATGGTCAACAAAGTGTAACGGGTAGCAGAAATATGGCAAATTCACACTCTTTTTACGTGTTCTGGTTATAATCAACTACATTAAAACTAATGAGGCTAAATGAAAATGCTAGAGAGCTGAGGAGCGGTCAGGTGATGACCCAGCAACCTGAGCTTGTGCTCTGGACCAATGGCGTATAGTTCATATGGCATGTATGAAGTATGGCTTCCTGACTGCTCTCCGACCCCCTGGCTAATGTCCATATACAGTCCATCCATTTGTTACTCTGTGGAGGGTCTCACCTGCCCCTTAGCCTTGGTACAGTCCATCCCTTTGTTACTCTGTGGAGGGTCTCACCTGCCCCTTAGCCTTGGTATAGTCCAGGGCTCCTTGGTACAGTACATCCATTTGTTACTCTGTGGAGGGTCTCACCTGCCCCTTAGCCTTGGTATAGTCCAGGGCTCCTGCCAGCTCCTCAGCTGCCTCTCATGGCCTCCGGCCAGTTCATCCTCCCCATGTCTGAATCCGGGAGTCGGCAACATCTCTGGAACGTTATGCAAACTTAGTGTCAGCGTAAATAAAGACGTCCCGTCCCCAAAGGCCCGCGTCAGCAAAGATGGTGCACTGTCCATGAATAATGCAGAGTAAGAGTGATTCTCTGACAGCTGTGACAGTCACCACCAAGCACAGCCTCGCAGGTAATGTGCCATTTGGCCCCATTATGCTCTGACGTGTGGTGTCTCTCATCATGGCTAATGGGGCTCGTGTTCTGTGTGTGTTGGCAGGATACAGTCGGGGTCCTACCTGAGTACGGGCTGGTTCACCCTCATCCTCGCCATGGACATGTGTAAGGAGATCCGGGTCTACGGCATGGTCAATGACACCTACTGCAAGTAAGCCCTGGTGCCACACAATTACTGTCAGTTTGTAAATTTCTCTGCTGATTTGGAAGAGTTTAAGAAATTGCCCAGCATAATCAACCACCCAGGCTAATCTGGTGGATCCACTTCATTGTATAAAACAAAACAGGAAAAAAAAACAGAAGCCTTTGCAGGTTGCCATGGCATTTTACACTCCTTTCCTGGATTGAAGTGATTCCTTCAGCTGTTCAAAACCTACTTACTGCCTGTCACACCGAACACCAGTACACCTGTGCTGCACCTGTGCTAGAGCTATGCTGCCCCTGTGCTGCACCTGTGCTGCCCCTATGCTGCACCTGTGCTGCACCTGTGCTAGAGCTGTGCTGCACCTGTGCTAGAGCTATGCTGCACCTGTGCTGCACCTGTGCTGCACCTGTGCTAGAGCTATGCTGCACCTGTGCTGCACCTATGCTGCACCTGTGCTAGAGCTATACTGCACCTGTGCTGCACCTGTGCTAGAGCTATACTGCACCTGTGCTGCACCTGTGCTAGAGCTATGCTGCACCTGTGCTGCACCTGTGCTGCCCCTATGCTGCACCTGTGCTGCACCTGTGCTAGAGCTATGCTGGATCTGTGCTGCACCTGTGCTGCCCCTATGCTGCACCTGTGCTGCACCTGTGCTAGAGCTATACTGCACCTGTGCTGCACCTGTGCTAGAGCTATGCTGCATCTACACTACATCTGATTTTCACCTTTATTGTCACCTGTACTGGAAGCCAAATTCTTCTTTTTCTTCTTCTTCTTCTTCTTATTATTATTGGGTTTCTTCCGGAACCTTCCGGAGCCCCCTCCCCCAGAGAGCAGCTTGCTGACCCAGCCACACTGTGGGACCGCTGGGCTAACTTTAGCTTTAGGGAGCATGAGCTGCACTGCCATTTAATCTCTGCCTTGTTAGCTTTGTGCTGCTATTTTTACTAGCGGCACTTGAGCCCGAACTGCCAGCTCCGCTGTTTTTCTCCTACTCTGCTTAACTTGGATTTGCCACGACGCCGTTTCATGTGTTAACATCCCTGAGATGTGAGAAACGTCTCTCTCCTGTCGGCTTGCCGTTCTCCATTGAAAGACTTGCAGTTTCCCTTGGACGCTCAGAAAAGGAGCCGACTGAACCGGACTGTGATAAGGCAGGGAACTGAAATCCAGTCACTGTCTAAAACATAAAAATGGTGCTTTTGAGGACGAGATGATATAGAAGAGAAATGAGCCCATCCTCAGTGACCAGACGCAGA
>JAACJT020000036.1:866430-894990 GCA_009936485.2 Gymnarchus niloticus
ACGGCAGGTCGGGTCATCCAGGGGAGGGCGTCCTCAGTGAGCAGGCGCAGAACGGCAGGTCGGGTCATCCAGGGGAGGGCGTCCTCAGTGAGCAGGCGCAGAACGGCAGGTCGGGTCATCCAGGGGAGTAGGAGGGAGACTCGGATGTCAGTGTAGTTCGGAGCTGACTGATGCCTCTGTAAGACCCGGCAAAGGCATCTGTGACATTACGGGGTGCGGTTACAGTCAGACTGCATCATCAGTGGTTACCAGTTTCTTTGCTAATCTCACAAATGCCCCCTTACATCGCTTCCCCATCAGACTCCTTCCTTCCCCTAATCCGCCTCCCCCATCTAACTTCTCCCAATCCCTAATCCATCCCCCTATCTGACTCCTCACCCCTGCCCCAACATCTTCCAACTGGTTCCTCCCACCCCTGCTCCGCCTCCCCCATCAGACTCCACCCACCCCCTATGACACCTCTCCCATCTGACTATTCCCACCCCCAACTCCATATCCCCCATCTGGATCCTCCCACCCCATACCCCATCTCTCCAGTCTGACTCCTCCCACTCGGTCGACCCCATATTTCACCACTTCAGCTCCTCCTTGGTCTGAGCCCCGCCCCACCTCGACTCACATGGCCCTGTCTCTGCACTTTCTCCCTGGGCAGGGCGAAGGGCTACCAGAAAGTTCCCTACCACTACTACGAAAAGGGAAGCCGAGACGAATGCACCGAGTACCTCCTGCATGAGAGTGCGCCCTACGGTGGCCACCGCTTCATCACCGAGAAGTCTGTTTTCGCCAAATGGGCCAAAAGCCACCAGATAAAATTCTCCCCCCCGGCCTGGCGGGTGCCCCGCCCAGAGAGGTGGCCGGCGACAAGACCGGCCCCCCCCCCCCCACCCTTCGGCCCCTCGCCGGTATGGCAGACAGTCAGGTGACCGAATTCTGCATCTGTCGGCCATGCTCCCGTTTTCGTTTTCGAACTGTTAAATACTGAGTGTGAAGGGAAATCTCCATAGGCTGCCAGAGCGCCACCTAGGGCCCGGAGCTGAGTAATGAAAGGTCTGTATTTGAGGGAAAACAAGCTGTTTTATGCTTTCCAGCTAAAACGCTGTCCCTTACAAAGAACAGAGTCTTTCTTGATGCTTGGTGTCTGAAAGTCGTGCCGGTTCGTTCGGCATTAGGGTGCCACGCTTCCCGGCATCCTCACGAGACCTGCTCAGGTTCATCGATAGCCAGAGCAGAGCCAGTCATCACCAGTGTTCCCAGTTGTCCTCTGTTTAGTGTCCTGGCAGGCGAACCTTGGGGTGAAGTTCATTTATTCACAGCGGCAGGATGGCAGCAGACTTCGGGGCTATCATTTCATCACTTATTTCTCCGGCAGCGAGAAGATTCTGTAGCCGCTAGCTAGGTTGGCTGCTCGCATGTCGAGAGGTTCCTGCTTGCTCACACCAGATGCGCTCTGAATTTCAGAGTTCAGTACATTCGTCCCTTGGAGTTTGTGCCACGCTGGTAGTTTGCACGTTGATTCAGGGTCTCTGCTTGTGTCATTTTTGTCTTTCCCTTTGGTTGCGTTCCTGCAGAGAAGCTGATTAGCCTGTATCGGTTCGGCATGTATTAACTGCTCCGAGTGTTTCTGTTAGGCGCAGTCCTATTTTTATTTCTGTCATTTGTTTTTATTTGTCTTCTTGTGGATGCCATTCCTCCTTGGTGTCAGCTCGGCCCGTAGCTTTGTCATTGTCACGCGAGGCAGCCGTGCCGTTGGAACCCCATTCCGCAGCAGGCTACCTGGTCACGCTGTGGCTGTAGCTGGACGCAGGCAGGTGGTCGGCGGGCTCTATGGCAGCAGAGGGGGATGCGGCCCCCCTACGTGGCTAAATATTCCCCCACTGCACTCTAACTCTTGCTTCTTGTGATTTTTGGTCCTGGTTATATTGAGAGGTGTTGTGTAGCGCCAGCTGTGTTTTGGGGTGTCTGCACGCCATGTGGGGGAGACAGGCCGCCCCAGCATCTCCTCCCTATAATGGGATTAGGGTTAGGGTTAGGGCACCCCCCGAGTTCTGACCTCCCGTCCGGTGTGGTAGGACCAGGCGTGAGAGGCCTGGTCATTCATACAAAGTAGCATTTTTTGGGGTAATCGTCACCGAGCTATCCACCGTAAACCCAGGGGGTCAGGATGGGTGTTTCCTAGGGTAGAGCTGGTGGGACACTGCATGTCATTGTCTGCAATCTTTACACCACGGTGTGTCAGACTGATACTGACTTTGCATTACGTTCTGCTACGTCGCTGTGGAACGTGTAGAAGACGTGTAACATTGCAAGCTCCTTCTTTTGACTGTGAAAGGATTCTCTTTACTTTATTACATATTTGTTGTTGCTCTGGAAAGACATCATGTAGATCGATTATTTGTTTGTACATGTTAGATGTTCATCTGTGTTTTACTAGTGGAAGATCTTGTTTTTTTCGCGATGCAGGAAGAGTGGCGGTATTACACTGGGGCATCATTACTTCCTACGAATCGCTTAAATTATTCTCCAAGTAGGAATGTGTTTAAAGCGTTACTCTTGTGGGTGATGCCCATTTTTGCAAATTTCACTTGATTCTCATTAAAATGTAAATTAGCTTTTAGATAGCGAAGGGGAAATGAGATTTGTTAAATGCCGTGTTCCCTTTACCTAACACACATCTCCTCTTCATTTCCTTTTAAATGAATTCCGTATTTTTACTGTTACCTCAAGTACATGACTCCAGCTAATGGCTGTCATCGCCCTTGTGGGTTTGGCTGCTGCGGTGAATGTTTCATCCCCGAATGCGGCAGGGGCAACGTCTCACTGCCCCGTGCGCCTCGTAAGGCTTCCCACTCCGTGGCTCGGCGGCTCCATCGCAGGAGCGGGAGACGTGCCCACAACGCCCCACCTGAAGATTTCCCTGCTCTTGTTGGCAGATGAAAAATGTGAGGCTTAGCCTGGTCAGTGGGGTGGACACAGCGGTCATGCGATCGGGGGGCCTGGCCTGTGCCGCCAGCCACAGCGTGAAATTCACTGAAAAAATTCGAAGGAACGATTTGTTGTTTTTAACATCGTTGTGCTAGTTGCTGTTCTTGTTATTAATACCGTTGCTGTTTTTATCATTGTTAGTATACACTGTCAGCCCTCGTCTGAAGGGTTAAATGCAGATCCAGTTTGCATGTCCTCTTTGTGCCCTCACGGGCTTCCTGTCAGTACTCCAGTTTCCTCCCACAGTCCAAAGACACTCGGTCCAGGTGAACTGATGGTCAGCTGTAGCAGGCGTGAGCTAGTGTGTGTTTGTGTGTGTGCGTGACGGACTGCTGTCTGGGTTTAACGCCGTGGAGATTTAGCCTGTTGTTTTTACTTTGTACTGTTTACAGTTTAGTTCTTCCTGATGATGTGAAGCCTCACTCAAACCTCTGAATATGTGCACGGACTTTCCTCCATTGTTCCTATCCGTTTTTCACTACACACTTTCATTTGCTTTTAGTAAACCTTATTTAAACTTTCATCAGTCATGTTTGTTTTGTCCTCTCTCACTTTTGTGTGTCATCACGCTTATAAAGTCAATTAAAGAATGTGTTGTCTGATTACTCAGAATGATGTCGTTCTTTGGCTCCTGGTGCTGGTAGTGCTAAGAATTTTATCATTTAAAAAAGATTGCAAAATGTTGGTTAAGTGCAGAGCCCCCACCTCAGGCTTCAACTCATCTGCAAAAATCTGGCCCGTAACACGTTTCAGGTACTGACGATCCGACCCGCAAACATGAGGCGTGACAGGACAGACTGAAGGCGAAAATGCTCTACTTAAGCAAGACGAAATGATTCAACCAGCAAAACGATCTGAAAACGCCAACCACGAGTCCTGACACATCGTAACAGTCGTTAAACCCGAAAAGCTGCAAATTCCATCCCAAAATGGCGATGGAATCAGTATCAGAGAAAGCAGGTGATGCAGCAAAACTACAGCAAAGCTGAGGGTGGTTCCCCTCCTGCGGGCCACACAAACGGCCCAGGCGCCCGACAGAGCTGATGCACGGTGACCCTCGCAGCAAAGGTCACACGGCATGAGGCCTCCGAGGTGGCAAACAGTACAGAAATAATGGATGATGTGCTGAGAGGTCAGCAGGGGCCACAGCAGAACATCTTTGAATTCGCACTCAGGACAGAGAGCGAGTGCACAGGACGGCATCAACGGCCAGCAAACATCTGCAGCTTAGCGAAGTGGCTCCGACAAAGACACTCATAAAACTCTGTTAGACAAATGGCTTCAGGAGCACGAGGGGTTTAAGGTGACCCACCAGTTACATGTTGGTAGATGTTAGCATCCGCAGGACTGGCACCCAGGAGCAGCCTCTGACTTTCAAAACACTCTTTTGATGGATTTCCAAATAAATCATGAAGAGGAGGGTCACAATTTTACGCGCATTTTAATTCCAGCACCGAGCTTCTTAAATAGCTGTTGATAGTTGTGAGGTTGTGTTAAATCAGCACAGCATAAAACTGTAACACAGTAGGTGCAGAAATTTAGTTCGTAGACGTCGGACATGATTTCATTTGAGTCTTTATGGAAATCAACAAGCAGCAGGTCCTTTGGATTCTGCTTGATAGAAAACAGAACTTCAGGGCCCAGGAGTACAATGACCAAGATCTGGAGGAACTGAAGCAACAGCTGCATGCAAACATGATGATGGGTAACAGAATCTGAGGACTAAAGCATGCAGGAGGTGCCTGCTCATGGTCTCCCAAAGCCTGTGGATTAGCATCAGAGCTTCAACCTTGGGAGTATGATGGTGGGTTCACATCCCACCCTCATAAAAAGCTTAACAACACAGCGGCCGGCCTGCCAAACCATAATGGTAAAAATGTGACTGCTGTGAGTGGAGCTGCCTGGAAATAACACAGGCTAAGGGGGTCCCCTGTAGGTAAGTAGATCTACAAGCTTGTCAATCGGTGAGAGTATGAGCTCGTTTCCTGAACAGCCAGATGTGCATGGGATCACGAGTGACTACATGGTGCACTCTGGTGTTTCCAGCCATCTCCGTGATTTCTGACACAGTCTGACTGCCTATAAACCTCCTGGTTCCTCATTCCAGTTCCCATCATGGTTCCCCTTATTGTTCTCCCTCCCAGTTCCCCCTGCAATCTCCACTCCTGGTTCCCCCTGACAGTCTTCCCTTCCCCAGTTTTCCTCACAATTTCTCCTCCCGGTTCCCTTCATAATTCACCCCTACAGTACCCACCTTAAAGTTCCACTCATCGTTCCACTCCTGGTTACCCTCATAGTTCTCTTTTGCAGTTCCCATCTTGCGGTTCCCCTTAGAGTTCCAGGTCCTACTCCTATTAGAACATTTTGATTGTCAAGTCCACACGCGTATGCTACGCTGTGCTTTTAATTTATAAAATGCACCATCAGACTCCTTTCCGACTGTCCCTCATGTTGAGGGAGATGCTGTTTGGAGACCCTGATGTCTCCATACACCGTCTCTGAACTGGCCGATCTACTTTAGGTCTGACAGCACATTTGTCAGTATTCCTTCGGCTTTGGAAAATGGAGTGAGCCGTACAGCGCTGGTCATGTTAAATCGAATCCAGTTGGGCCCATAAATGACCTGCTGAGGAGACGGTAGCGAGTGACACATAAGAGATATGGCTGTTATTTCCGCCATTTCAAGAGGCTAAATGTTAAAACCCTTTTTCTTGGTTACCGGACCATTTCACAGTGTTAAGGAACAATGCTCTTAAATGTCATTAGATAGTAAATGTCACAAACGTTTGAAATAAGCAGCTGTTCACTCTTTAAGCTTAGATGTCTAAAATATCAATTTTGATTAACGGCTGTAACCATTTATGTGTATGAGATGGTAACTGAGGCATCACACACGATTTTTTTACAGTTATATATGATGTCACTTAAAAATCTTTCTAAAAATATGTAGGCAATTAGAGACTCATTCCTCAAATACTTTTAGCATAAATGCGAAACCCTGCATTATAGAATCCCCTAATTCTGCCCTCCTCCCTAAAATATAGTGGCCGTATTTTTCATTTCCTCCGGCCAAAGCACAGTGAGTATTAGATGTCTTATAACCTTCTGACCAATCCTACACTCTGTGTCACAGGCCACCACAGTCCTGGGACGTGGGGCCAACAAGCCGAGGATGTCGAGGGCACGAGTACAAATGGGGCTCAATGAACACAAAGGCTTTGCCCTCAACACAAGGGAATGAACTCATAAAATAAAGTAGACGACAAGGCTAAAACCGTAGGTGCAATACAGACAAACGGACAGGCCTAGGGCACCACGGGTCTGGTAGCCAAGAACAAGACAGAGATTAAAACAGGAATGATAATGCCCCTTACAGACTACACGAGACAACATGGACAATCCTAACTAAACTGAACAAACCAGGCTATCCAAGCTACAGAAGAACTGAACTGAACAAAACCAAAACACAAGTATAGCAGCAAACATCTGGCCCAGACAAGAGGGGAACTAAGGCTTAAGTAACAAAGAAATCATGTGAGACACATAAGGGCAATCAGGGCAAAGGCAGAACTAAACAAGGGAAACGAGGAACATCGTAAACGCCCAAACCAGGCAGTCCTTGGGGATCCAGAGCACTGGTGGAGATGTGATGCAAATGAAGATGTTGTTTAAATACATTCTGACCAATCCTGCACTCCAGTGTAAATGAAGATGTTGTTTAAATACATTCTGACCAATCCTGCATTCTGGTACATTTTAAACCTTTAAAAACCAGTAAAGCTCTTCCCTGAGTACCTGTCTACCAGCTAGTAATACAGGATGATTGCAACAGATCCTGAAAATGTGGCAGGAAACCAAAATGAAGGAAATTCCTAGGTAGCGAAATCATGTTTACAGAATTCTTGTATTTTAACCTCGTGAATCTGAGAAAAGCACACAGTAGTTATTCACTCTTAACCTGGCGCCTAGCAGCCGTGTCTTTGACAACGTGCATTGCAGATAGCCCTTAATGTAACTCCTTACAGCAGAGCTTCTGAAAGGAAATATCAAGCATAAAGGTGCTGAGGAAGCCTTGACCTGAGACAATGAGAATGGCAGCATCCATCTGCTATGGCGTGTGTTTGGCCTCTTGGAGCCGCATGCCTCACAGCAGTGCGTCTCAGCTCTGCTAAGGCAGGGATCGCCGTGTTTAACCCATTCATCTCCTCTTCGTTTTTCAGGCATTACGTGCTGTACATGGATGGGGCTGGCTTCCTTTAACGTGACATATGTGGTTCCCGTACAGAGGACCATATAGTTGTCAGTTCTGTTCCTGCACAGCACGCGTCTTGATAAAGCTGACACCCGCCCCCCCCCCCAAAAAAAAACCTTTCATGTGGTGATAAAAGTTTCATTAGTACAAATCAAACCTAATTTCACTGTCTCCCGTTTGTCTGCTGAGCTAGTCCTGTGCTGTGCTTGTCTATTTCATGTTGAAAGTGTGTCAAATATTTTGCAGTAAGAAATCCAAACATCCGTTTTCCAAAACCACTTATCCAGTACCAAGTCACAGTGAGCTCGGAACGTCCCCTGCCTTCCCCATGGAACTTGGAACTACAAGGCAGGGGAAACACAGGACAGGTGTCACAGTGACACACCAATCAGCAAATTAGAGACACCTCGTGCAGCGTAGAGGCCGGCCTGCTTCAACACCTCACACAGCGTAGAGGCAGACCCTTTCAACACCCCACACTGCGTAGAGGCTGGCCTGCTTCAACACCTCGCGCAGCGTAGAGGCCGGCCTGCTTCAACACCTCGCGCAGCGTAGAGGCCGGCCTGCTTCAACACCTCACGCAGCGTAGAGGCCGGCCTGCTTCAACACCTCACACAATGTAGAGGCCCACCCCTTCAACACCTCATACAGCGTAGAGGCTGGCCTGCTTCAACACCTCACACAGCGTAGAGGCAGACCCTTTCAACACCCCACACTGCGTAGCGGCCGGCCTGCTTCAACACCTCACACAGCAGGGAGCAGGTGGAGAGATCTCAAAGGCCTTTGGTAGTCCATGTACTCAATGGTTTCTTCACTCACACCAATAAGTACCTGCATTCTCCAGGAGCCCATGATTATGCCCCACAGACAGCCGTGTGCCTCGGTCTGCAGGTTCCAGCAGCTTCCACTGTTCCCTCTCCACAATGATTAGGCCTTCACGTTCCCTTACTGCTTTATTCTTCTGTCTTTCTGGATGTGTCAGCCCAATAATGGTTTTTTAATCTCATTTCTGCCTCCTCACAGAAGAGAGCCTTTAATATAACTTTTGTTTTTGATCTGCGCTCCATTTATCTAAATTGCCCTTCACACTCAGTTTTTTTCTTACTCCACCATCTGCACTAGCTGACTTTCTGCAGACGGTACATTGAAGAAACGACCATGTGTTAAAAAACCCAGCTGGTTGTGTGGACACCAGTTTCTGTCTGGTTACAAGATCCTGACTGACATGAGGTAATATGTTCACTGTAAAATATTAAAATTCCACACCTACTACTGACACCGGAGTTCATTACAGGTGCTGAGAGTAGTTTAGAGGCTCATTTGCGTCAATGAGCATGTCCTGCCCGGTGCCGGCCAGAGGAGGACGGGCTTCCCCCTTGAGTCCGGTTCCTCCCAAGGTTTCTTCCTCCTGAGGGACTTTTTCCTTGCCACTGTCGCCTTTGGCTTACTCTCTGGGGACCTTTGGTCCGGTACTATGTAAAGCACCATGTGATAACGCCCTCCGTTGAAGCTGCTATATAAATAAAATTGGATTGAAGTTTTTTCTAGGTGAGATTCAGCAATGAATCATCAATCGTGGATCATATTTTGGGGACCTTGGGTTGGGTTTAGTCTTTGTAGAGTGACTGTAGTGTCTTCTGCTGACGAAATAGAACAGAACCTATTAAGATATTTTTAATCGTTTCATCGTTAGAATGCTCACCTAAACAGTTCATTGAAACGTAATGTTCCTCATTATGAAGGTATTACACACAGTCATTTATGAGAATGATTCAGATGGGTGTTTCTGGACCAAGAGCAGTTTGGATAAACTAGTCTGGAGCCCCTCCTGGTTAATTCTAAGTAAAAAAAACAGTCGAATCGAAGCTGGACTAACGTAACCACAGTGCTACCTGTCAGCTGTGGAGTTTAACTTCAGTACAGATCTGAAGTGGAAACACCAGTAAAACTAATGTGACCGGGCAGAAGTTTCCACTTTGCAACTAAACAGCACATAAACAAGAATCATTCACTGTGATCATGTGTGCACCTTAATATTAATATTAATCATCATGGTCACGTTAAACCAGGAAGTTATAATGGCAGCATATTCCCTGATTTATTTATGAATATAATATATATTTATGACTTTAATATATTCATAGAGTAGCAGCAGCGCCGTATGGCCGAGATTAGAGTTGAGAGGTTACAAATAAATCTCTCAGTTTCATAATTCGCTGGCTGCCTTGCTGTTCACATCGTAAGCCGATTCTTACGAAAGCTTTCTATGAACGTACGGAGAATGCAAATGCTTCTGTTTTCCCGACACGGCTCCAGTTTAAACAGACAAAGACATCATGGTGTTCCAATCATTAGTGTTTTGAAAAATCACATTCATCTGCTCTGGGTGTGACTCTGTGCGAGATTTCATTTCCCGGCCCTGTGGTGTTACTTCCTGCTCCCCGGGATCGTTCGTAATAAACAGGACACACTGGGGTACCTGGTATTTTGGCCAAGCCCCGCTTGACAGCGCATTGCCGCTTAAAGAGGTCCCACTCCCCTGAGGCAGAGGCTAGAGAAAAAGCAGAGTCCACCGCAGAAGGTCCGCTGAAGAGGACACACCCAGAACATCGCAGATGTCATTTTAGTACCTCAGCATTATCTGTGTTGCTCATATACCCGCATGCAACACTCTGTCCCCCCCGAGTCGATAATAACACTCGATATTGTCACATGACCCGCTTTTCCACGCTTCGAGGAGGCCTAGTGCGGGTCACATATCCAGGTAGAATTTTCAACCCACAACCCCCACCACCTCTGGGACTCTGTGACAGACCGCTGGAGAGACCCCCAACCTCCCACCTGCCAGATTGCTGATAACAAGCAGCCCCTCCCTCTCAGGAACTGTAAAATCTCATCTGCAAGCAGGCTTTCTGAGGGCAGAGGCTTTACAAATGAAATTTTGAATAGATGTAAAAAGAAGAGGTTTATTGAGGGAAGGAAGCAGGCTACTCAGTAAGGTAACCTGCTCAGAATTTGCTGTCTCTGGTACTAAAATAATTTCCCAGCCCCTGACCACAAGAGGAAACCTGTTTATGTTCTATAAATGTGTATAAGTGACAATTTACAGCACTGTGTTTGGCCAGTAATTCACACCTACAGCATATGGGGATTTTTCAGCATCTGGTCTTGGTGATAATCGTTGTAAGTCATTTTAGCCCAACCTTCATCGTGCTAAACATACATAATGGGGGGCCGTAAACAGTTTATGTTTGAATACGCGCTGTGAGCGACTCAGAGTGCTTCTCACTCAGATGCTGCACGTCCCTGTCCGCTCAGTCTTGGGGGCATGATGGCATGGGGCAAAAACCACCTGCGCTCTGATGCACACGCGCTCTGCCAGGCATTAATCAGGGGCTACTTCTCCCCCTCCTGGTTCTAGATGCCCACCAGGAGGGCTTCCAGTCTCATTTATCCTAAATGCCCCACCCCCTAAATTGATAGGTGCACATTGTGATTACTGATGGGTGAACCCCCCACCTCAGCTAGCTTCCTTTGACATTTTCCCGGTCTAGCGACGCAGCCGCACCCTCGAGTACCATTCTGCCCCTGGCTAACACCGCCCTATGGTGCCCGGGTCATGTGGGAGAGCCGGGCGACCGCATGATAGGAGGAAGGATGGAAACAGGCACCTTTAAAAGTGGGGAACGCCGTGAGGCTGCTCTGCTCTGCGGCCAGTGATGGACAGCCTGGCACGGCCGCTCCCCCGTAGATCCACAGCTTCTGGCCAGCGATGGAGCACTGCAGATATTCCCCTTTTTAGAACCAGTTGCTTTCCTTCTGTTACCACGGCCACCCAGCCTGAGGGAGCTATTTAATTAAACATGACTGAAAGCCGGAAACATGGTCAGCTTTGAACAAGCTGTCACAATAACAAATTTTTTAAATATCCCCTTAAAGTCTTTCTATGGGTTATGAATAAATTGGAAACCAATTCAATCTCACTAACCGACCAGACAATGGCCTACAAATCTAAATGAAAATGTTTTACAGCACAAATGTCTTCCACAGAGGGAAACGCTACGGTCAATATCTTCAGAATTCTCCGATTATTGTCAACACCTACTGTATGTCCTCCCCGGTGTCTTCTCTCAACCGATGTGTTGAGTTCTGTTTCAATATTTAATAATTTGAGATCTTTACTGTAAAAGACAGACTTTCTAGTCTTCAGTTTCCCGTGAATCCGGGACTGTGTGAGAAGGTAAACATCGGTCTAGATGCTGGAGAAAGGCTCCCTGAAAACTGTATGAAATTGCCTCCTACTGCTGAGATGAGCTGGCAGGGAAACAGAGCACAAACACAGGTGCTTTATCATTTGGAAAGAAAGTGCATTTGTTCTGAAATAGCCTTTGAACGTAGTTGCAATTGCATCGCATTTTAAACAGCAGACAGAGCCAAAGAGAACGGCACTGGAGAAAAAGTTTCTGTAGACCACAGTCTGAAGAATGTGCCCTGGATCCTGGTCAACCTTGCAGAGGACCGGCTTAGACCTCTTAAAAAGCAGACTGATTCAGAGTCAGTGTGAGCTTCAATCTTCTGCGAGAGAGGCAGAGTCCTAACCTGGCGACCCCATCACACAAACGCAATAAGACAGCTAAGACCACTATGGTACATGGACGAGAGCTTCTCTTAAAGGAGCCACTCCACCAAACATCTCCCCGAGTCAGTACTGGACAGAACACTCTGGTGATACTGGTGTTACGAGTGATTAATTATGACTAGCGTTTGACGCTAATGGGACAAGCATCTCTCGGGTGATTCTGCAGTTAATGCTAATCTCTTAGCGTCTGCTTGCTAATATGTTCTGCTGTCCCCCTAAATGAAATGATCAGCCTACACACTCGTCTCCTCCATCTCCTGAGCAGCGAGGATCTTCAGTGAAGTTGATGGTGTGGAAACATCTAAAGACGTGCTGAGGTCCGAGCTCCCGGTTTAGGCCGAGACATGGGTGCCGTGGACCTCGCCACAGGCTGCCGTTTCGCCGATGACTGCGTCACACGGCGATCCGTGGCGAGTGTGCAAGCCGCCTGCCACTAAATGAGGTTCTTGATTGAACGAGGACCGGATGCAGTCCCTAATTATGCGACTATGCCCATGGCAGAAGTCCCAGGCATGGCCCCGCAAGCCATGCCGTTTGCTCAGAACTGTCAGCTGTAAAATATGGTCAAGTCACAGCAGCCCCCGCAGCATAAAAAAGAAATATTGGCCGTGACTCTGCCTGATGCATGCCAGCACAGAGACGGCAATGCTGCCTCAACGGCGGCAAACACTGTAATACCGCGGGGTCACCTACCGCTTCATCACCAGAGGCTTCCATATGTATTACAGCACAGTTTGGCACCAAAGCACATGATCACATCCCGTTACGGGGAGCCGATGGAGTTACACACTTAAGTTCGGTAAACAACGGCAGCCTCCAGGCATGTCGTGCGTTTCTTTTATCCTGCTATAAAACAAAGTGGATCAGAGATGCACTCAAACGCTTTGAAGTGATTGGCTTGCTGCCTACCCCTCAGCCCCGAGGCCAGCATGACTTCAACAAAGATCCGCTATCAACCACAATCCCGCGTAGAACCTGCAAACTCAAGGAGCTTGTGGGAAAATGCGAAGGTCCAGTATTGTCTGCCCTTTTGTAACGGGAAATTTCAATGCCAACTCAATTGCGTGAATCCTCGGTTTAGCGATAAGGTCAGGGGAGGTCTACGCAGTGGCTACAAGCTGTGTCTGAATTGGTCTGAATGACCTTTCCAGCCACCAGGTGCGTTACGCACACCAATGGGAAGCTGTCATTCTAATTATGGTGAAAAAAGTACTACTGAGAGCAGACAGACGCTAGAGGGGACAGGTGGAATAGGTGAAATGATTCCCCTTTAAGTTCCTGTAGTGGGTGACCCGAAGGATGTCTGCCAGTGGCTAAGTAGCCTGTCCTAAGCGTTAACTGAAGGCTCTGATTGGACAGCTCAGCGCTGATGTCAAGCAGCCGTCTCCGAGTGGACGGCTTGGCACTGAGGTGGGTGGCCGGGTCTGATTGGATGGCTCGGTGCTGATGTCGAGTGGCTGGTTCCGGACAGATGCAGAACCAACACTTGCCACGGTCAGGTCACCCTGCATCTCCACCGAGTCACTTTTTCCGCTTGCTGTATCTATGGCAACCCAAATGTATTCCTCCAAGAACAAAGACATACTTAAAGACTGGTGCCACAAAGAAGGTCAGAGAACAAGGACAGTGAAACATTAGGCATGTTAATGAAGCCTGCGAAGGTGGGAGATTGGCTTCCGATTACACGCAGTCATGATGCCATTACCCACATTACTCAGAGTGGGCGGTCCTCGGTGGCATTTCTGTGTGCTCCTGGTGCCCAGTTTGTCACTGGCAACAACACGAGGCTCTACATGGACGACGAGCAGCCGTCCATCACGGTGAGCAGAGCGTGGATTCCGTTCAGGAGGACAGTGATTCCCACCTTAGTAAGCGTAGCACAGGGATTCCCGACTTGAAGATGACTGGTGGAGGTTCGAGCCAAGGGAGGTGGCTCTGGAGCTGGGGGCCACTCCTGATCTGCTCAGTAATACCTCCTGAGTGACATGGCACCGTGGACTCTCTGTGTCCCCCTTCGGTAAATGTGCTATGCTTTACATACTATTTGTGCAAGGGTGTCCCGCTGTGCAAACACAAGCTTGGGATCCTGTGTGTGTTGACGTCTTGTTTCAATCTGAAAATGCATTGATTAACCTAATTACAGTTGCTCGTTAGCCTGCCTTATGTAAAAAAACAAAAAAAAAAGAAATTTAATTAAAAAAAAATTAGGGCTAAAAAACACTCAGGCATTCAGGTTAAGTATAGTTCATTCCCTGGGACGGCCCATTTGAGTTACCCTTTAAAAGCCTATAAACTATAACGCAAATGTTTTCCAGTGGTCCCATTTCTGCAGCTGAATTGATCATAGGCTACATTCTTTTTACTGTCTGGGATTAATCTTAGGTCAGGCAAGACCGTATCAGATTGATTTGGGATATAATGCTCAACCTGTCTGAGTGGTGTTTATTTACCCAGACGGAGACGCCCATCATTACACAAGCCAGCACGGGGGACATGGTGATTACCATCATCGGCCTTCCGTGACAGAGGCTAACTTTCTTCACTCAGCCTCTCTCGGCACATGGATTTGAGTGGAAATCACAGGTCTAAACCGCTTTGTGCTGTAAAACCCACAGCAGTGTACACCGGGCTGGGTGTTCAATCCCGGGCACAATGGACTTTCAAATTCAGAGACATTTTAAGTCGCCCCTGCCTGGTTTGGGGACGGCTGGCAGGGCAGAAAGAAACCTGTAGCTTTCTCCTCCATGAGAATGGCGGATTGTGCATGTCCCTGAGAGCAGGTCTGCGTTGGCCATGGACTGTCATGCAGGATTGGGCTCAGGGACCGAGCAGCGCCGCCATACGGCAGGAGTGTGAATGAATCTCCCTGTGTGCAGCCTTCTCCCTGGTGTAGAATGGCTAAGTTCAGCCAGACGGAGCAACTTTCACTAACGTTCTCATTAGGTTCTTAGAAGGTTCGGAGGCAACGTTATATCATTAACGTTCCCGTAACGTTCTTAAAACGTGCGTGGGGAAACCTGAGCGAAAAAAACGAGCGTTGTAGGAACGTTCTTAAAATAACGCTTTTTCGGAAACGTTCCGGGAACGTCCAGAAAACCGGACACAAACGTTCCAGCAACGTAAAAACAACGTTTCGAGAACGTTCTGCTAACCCAAAATTGTTAGCTGGGAAGAATGGAAGCATCAAGCCCGAGACATAAAGCGCGTTGATGAAGCCCCATATTCAGACATGATAATGACATGATAATGATATGATAATGATATGCTAATGATATTATAATGAGGTGGACACCTTCAGTGACTTAATTAATGATCAGCAAACATAAACAGCTGAACGTTATCAGCATCCCGTATCAAAGTGTCCCTTTACTCAGGACCAAAGTTGCCTTCGCGGTGCGGCTTCATGACGCCTCATAGGGGGGTCGTGATGAAGGCGACGTGAAGCTCAGCTTCAGACTTCTCCATCATTTCGGGTCGCCTCGCATGAGTCAATTCATAATAATCCCGCAATTTCATTAAAGTGGGCAAAGTGGCTCCCTGCGCGGACGAGCTGCTCTTTTCCCCTAAATATGAGGATGAGCTGACGGCATCTAACAGCCCTGCCCGCATCCCGGTGCCACCGAGGATTTGCCCCCGAAGCGGAGCTCTTTAAGACCCCGCAGAGGTGGCCGGTGCTCTCAGCCTGCCTGTCGCCGGAGGAGAGTGGGCTTCACGTCGGACGATGCGATGCGATGCGGTGTCGCCCATCAGCCTGGCTCTAACCGGACCGGTGGATGTGGATGGGGATGTGGATGGGGATGGGATGGGGATGTGGGTGTGATGTGGATGGGGATGTGACGGGATGGGGATGTGACGGGTCGGGTCTTGTCGCTTTCAGCCTGCTCTGATGTACTATGAAGAGAACTGCATCTGGATGCACAGCCTCGGAGAGGAGCGCTCTGCAAAATGAAGACGCCGATGGTAACATTTTTGGTGACACTTTTCTTAAATTTAAGTCTACATCTTCTCTTCTTCTAAGGCTTTCGCAGATGAATCCTCACCTTTAGATTTGCTCGGTCCAGCTCCGTTGTTAGTCTTTCTCTCTCTCTCTCTAATGCTCATATTTCTCTCTATAATGCTCTCATATTCCTTTGTTTTCTATTAAACATACATTTTCTGCTTTTTAAAAATTCCAGCGCTATACTTTCCGTGTCATTTCATGTTTGCTTGTAAAATATGAACGTAAAAAATAATTCGTATTGTTTTACTAGTCATGTCGCAATGTTGTGTTTAAGTGTACAAAACAGCAGATTAATAATTTTTCCTATTAAGCTGTAAAACGCAAGTGCGCGTGGCTGAATCAGAATCCCCGGCATGCCTATAATAATAATATTATAGTGGATGTCGCTATAAAGTAACGCTGCTGTTTTCTGCGTGAGAAGCAACCAGTTACTCACCTGTAATTTAGTTTTTCATGAAACAGCCGTTTATAATTCACCAGCAAAGCATCACATGAAGGCTGAATGACTGAAACACCCCGGCTCCTTTAGTTTGTAAAGTGGCCGTTGCTGACTTTCAGGGTTTCACTTTAAACGTTTCATGCTCGGCCCTGGCAGCCTGTCAAAGGGAGACAGACATCAGCTGCTGGCCGCAGTGTGATCATCAGGGGCGCCGGGGGGTCTTCTCACCGCCTCTCTTTGTCCGCTCCAGCGCCATGGGGTGGCCGTCCTTCTCCTCATTACCATGTGCAGCAGCTTATTGTTCGTGTACACCATCAGCTCCAGCAAAGATCGCAATGAGGCGGCCGGTCGGCAGAAACAGAAGCCCACCACGGCGTACATCAAGCCGCAGAAATCCAACATCCCCCCTCTGCAAGGGTACGGCAGTATCATCGATCACAAGGTAAACAGACTGGCACTTCAATTCATGACCATCCTGGCTGTCACTTTTTATGTAATGTTGGTTCACCACCACCACACATGCTTCAGCACCTAATAGGGGTGTCAATACCCTTCAGAAATATTTGATCTTTCCGAATAAGATATCGGATGAGTGAAAGTGGAATTAGAGATGCACCTTCTAAAGTCTCCCCTTCTCCGTACGCCCCTCTTTTAAGGCACAGGGCTATAGACCTACTTTAAAAAAAGTTCCCAAGCCAATGCATGGCAATCAGTTACCATGGTGCCATCCTCTGCTTTAAGTTGGTTATATTAGGAAGTCGATTAATGAAACGTGAAGATGATAGAGGTGAAAGAGAGGACTGAGCTGGTTATACAAATCATTATAGAGGATGGTTACCCCATCCGATACCAGCTTGTTCAGAGCGGCCGTAATTTACACAGCAGAATACCATCCAGAAATACAGCTTTTGTGATTTAAAGGTTACTTGTCTGCATTAAGAAGCGGTTGTTTTTGCTAATTGCTGGCTTCGAGATAATCAGTTAAGCTTTGCTGTCACTAACAAATGCTTAGGTATTCAGAGACAACATTTGTTTAGCATGTAGTGCAATAAATATTGACTTGGAATGTGATCAGTGCTGGATAGGTAGTGGTTTGGTCTGAAGCAATGGGATGACTTAGGAAGCTTTGCTGTGTATGCCCTGGAATTTGACTTCAGCAGCTATTCCGTAAGAGGTAGCGTGCAGAAACCTTCTTTGCACGTACCAGCCTGTCTGTACCTGGTTCTAATCAGCGTTCTGTTCAGTTGCCCAGGACGGTGGAATTGATTATACCTCTAGGGAGTGGCTTTGTTCACATGACGTGATGGGTCTCCATCACAAGGACCTTGTGAGGTCGTGGCTAAAGACGATGAACCAGTAAACTAGTGACGACCCTGCGGCTTGGACGTGCATCCAGCAGGCTCCATTGGGGGAATTAGGACTTTGGAATTCCATTCAGCTTTGGGACCAGCAGCCTTCCTGGATGAGCTGGCTGCTTTTCTGTCTTGGCACAGTGACCAAGACGGCGTGATACCGGCACACCTTACATTCTGGCTAGGAGGCAGTGCAGATATCCTGGAGAAGGCACACCATTGCTGCTCCAAATACTCTCAGAGCGATCGAAAGCAGGCAGAGGACTGAAAGCAAGGTGCGTGCATAAGGAGGAGGGAGGAGCTTCTCAAGAAAGCATAAGCTGCGAACGCAGTTAGAACGAGGGGGCGCACTGAAGAACAGCCTCCTGTCAGGTCTGTCATGGCTGGCTGCTTCACAGGATATTCAGATGTTCTTTGATGTTGAAGGTGCTTGGATGCCGTATTGAAGGCTGCATTCCACTCCTCGCAATCCTAATGGCGCATCTCTTTCCTCTGCAAGTTACAGCTCATTAAGGTTTAATTTACAGAGATCAGAATCACAGTTTCTGAGAGGTCAGGGATGCGTTTTTGTGAATTTTTAATAGAATCCACAAATGTCAATGCACACCTACTGTTTTTTTTTTTTTTTTTTTTTTGTTTTAATTCGCCTTTCAAACCCAGAGCTTGGGCAGATGTGTAGCCTACGTCATCTGGCTGTTACCGGCTGAGTAATTGGTCTCTCGCACCCAAAAAAGCCTCTTTTTGTTCTAAGTTGGCAGAAGCAGTTGAGGTATAATTTATTGTGGCAGCAGTTCGTGAGTCTGCTCCTAGACAAAGCCGCGAGTCACAAAAGCAAAACGTAATGATCCTCCATGCATCTTGCTGAAAGTTTCCCTGCATAAAATGCCTTTAATTAATTAGAGTTTGTATGAAGTCGGATCTCTCGACAAATCTCTTAGTTGGGTCAAGGTTTTTTTCCTGGCTTGCTTATAACAAAGACAAGGAGACAAAGAACCCAATTCTTTCCCGTCGTTCGAGGTTAGAAGAGAATTGATTTTCTACCTTGTAATACAGGCTGGTAAAGATGCAGGAAAACAGAACTCTAAGCCATACTTTCTGTTTAAAGATACTCATTGATCTTTTTCTTGCACTCAAAATTCAACACAATATTCAATGCCTTTCCTTAGATGAGCTTTTGAGTGTTGGCTTTAGTCTTTGCTCACAAATCTTCCGTTAAGTGGAGAGGTGTGTGATCCTTTGCCTGATGGTAGCTAGGTGAGGTAGATAGCCACTGTCCCAATACCCAGTCCACACCATGTCATTGTGTCTCTAGCTCTCTGACTCTGGAATCTAGTTGATGTGCTCAAGTCAATTTGAAATTTCCACGCTCGGCCAGTCTGACAAGACAGGTAGGTGCTTCTCTGGGACCCCATCATGTGTGCAGAGCTTTGCCCAGAGCCTCTCTCCAGCCTTGCTGCCCCGCTCCACTACGTCGGGCTGCTGTGGCCCTTGCTAAGGTACAGGCTGAATGCTAACAGTCATTGCTAGTGCCGCCATCTTTCTTCCTGCCACTCGGCCTCCCACAGCCCCACCTCCCTTGTCGGCTGGTAGGAGTTATTATTTTCAAAATGAAGCTGGGCATAAAAAGGTAGACACTCCAGAAGAGATGGACAGGTAAGGATTATAACCAGCTGTGGACAGGATCATGATGCACCAGAGATCCAGAGCTCTTGATTTAACCCACTGGGGCTGGCAAAGCAATCAGTGGGAATCGGTTAAACCAGCGGGTTGTCGAGAAGCCTGTATGGGTTCCGTGGCCGTGTTGCTCCCTGTGAAGCACGTAGCCTTTCGGCATGGAGCTTCAGTGTCAAATAAACTGTCTTAAGTGTCATTTTCCCAGAAAATATGTGACATGTCAGCAGAGGCCCTAAATCGTGCAGCTCTGAAGATTCATGGCTGAGCCATTGCTGCAGCGCTTTGGAGATGAAGAGCTCCTTTGGCCACGTACCCCCACTGCCATGTTTGTGACACTGCATACGGCTCTTAATCCGTCGCTCCGTCAACGGGGGAACAACGTGCCAACCAATCATCTGATTTTCAGCTTCACGCTTGTGGGGTTTGTTGCGATGAATTTGCGTTTTTCCTCGCCTACGTGTCAGCACTGACAGCGATGCCTGGCCTGCAGAAGTCAGACCGCAGCTCTCCATGGTTTTTCTATCCCAGGAATTCCATACTTGAACCCATTTTACTGTTTCCCCTCAGAAACAGCCGTTTGTGAGTTTCTCTCTGGATGAACTCAAAATGAACTTTTAACCCTGACATGTTACAATACAAAAGTCCCTCAGTTTACTGCGGCTTCCATTTAAGGTTGTTCCTCCTCCTCCCGGTGCGGGTTAATACACATTGGGAGCCGGGTAATGGCTTCTGTACTCATTAGAGTACTCATTAGTAATGGGCTCGTTATACTCTGTTCTTGGTCGACACGCAGCTCATTTACTTTCCCCTTTCAGTTCATGCTGGAGTTCTGAGGCCCCCGACATGAACTTCGTTTACCAGGCCGTCTCAGGGCAAGCGCCAGAGATCCTCACCCGCCCCACGCCTGAACTCCTTGTTGAGGACTGAGAAGTTGAACTTCGAAAAGGCATGTTAGCTGGTCCCCCATGCAGTTTATAATAATAATTATTATCAGTACTTTATTCATCCCCCCTGTGGAAATCTGTGGCTTTTGCATTTTTTTTTTTTTTTTTTTTTGTCCCATCTTCCCATCTTGCTTTTCAATTTGAGAGCCAAGGATCAGTGCGCAGGGACAGCCAGTGTCCGGAGCCCCGGGAGCAACTGGGGATAAGGTCCTTACTCTATGGCCCAGCAGTGAAATGGACGCTCTTCCCGGCTGCAGTTCCCAGAAAAGCCTCGTTCCAGATGAGTGAATACTGTTAGCTCTATCACAGTACTCTGCAAACCAGCTACCAGAGAACTGTATTATTAAAAACAGGCGGAAACATTTCATCAACATTCCAGTTACAATTATTTCAAGACAGCATTAGTCGGATGCTGAAACAGAACTGAGTTTTGGTGTTTTTAGCCAAAGATTGCTAAGGGTCTTCATGCTACAGAGGGGAACGTTAACCCACCCCGGATATGGATGGGTTAACATGGGGCACTGGAGCCAGAACCTGCAGAGGCCAAATCAAAGGATTGCTGTGAAATCAATGAATCACTGGTGTGAACTGTATTCTTTGAGACAAAAGGCTCTCGATGCTGCTCTCTTCTCCTAATTAATGTTCGTGGTGATGTGAAGAGCTCACGTATGGTGGGACTCGACGACCATGTTGAAAGGCATGAGGCAGAAAAAGGAACCACTCGAACCTGGAGATCGGGACCCACGGACCTCAGTGCTGCATCTTCAACATTCCGTCAGGCAGATGCCTCTGCTGAACGTGTGAGGTGAGGTTGGATCTGATGTAAATGACCACCAGCGTCTCTAAATGAGGGGCTTTGGTGACAGTAGGATACTTCACGCACTACCGGCCCTCACTGTCATTCTCTGTGCAGATTTGGTCTGTGGTATTTACTAATCACTCGTTTTGCTTGATTGGTGTTTGGAAAAAAATATTATGCAATAACTGAAAATGCTCATCAAGTAGAAAAATTACAGAAGGAACAGTACAGAAGCATATGAACAATAGATGAGACTCGGGAGTCAGCGCTTAAGCAGCGTTTAAATGATGCTTATGTCACTGGAGTCACACGTAGGCTTCTGCTGGTAGACCATAATTAGCTACTGTTTATTCCTGACTGGCGCTGACTAGAGCCACCAAGGTCCTGGCAATTCCTGCGAAACATGTCAACCTTTAACGAGTTGTCATTTCCATTGTCCCCAGGCCACGCTGGCCTTTAAACACGGTAGTGATACCGCTGTCCCACTCCGTGTTCTCTCCCTGAGGCCTTCAAGCGGTCGACTCTGCGATATCGTGACTTGTCGAAGTACGACGGGCCACAGGGAGAGAGAGCCATGAGTCTGCCATTGGTCTTATAGACCAGGTGAGGTTCCATGCAGGGTGTCAAGAAAACAAGACCTCGAGACTGTCAGGCAGGAATCCGAGATGTCTGCGTGTCACGATCACCTGTCCCGTATGTGCAGGAAGCTGTAAACCAAGCGAGGATGGGAAATGGAGAGCAGGATTCCCTACCCTCAGGGAGCTGATTTAGTCAGGAGAGAATAGCTTCTACTAGCAGCCTTGTGCTTCATTGGAGAACGGCTGTTGTGTGGAAGTTAAAATGCTCTCTATCCATATTGCTGCTGGGCCCAGAATTAAGCAGGACCCCATCTGGTTGGAACGTGTTGGTAGACTAATCCAGGCGTGTGTCCTTACTCCTTACCGCCAGTAAGGTGGGGCCCCTGACAAAGAGTACTTTACTTAAGGAGAATAGCCTCACACTTCCTAATCACTATAAAAGTTCTTCTGATGGTTTTCCCTGGAGAATCCTAAAGAAACGTTCATCCTGGTCAAGGTCATAGGAGGGCTTGGAGACAGTCACAGGCAGTGATTCACCCTGAATGGGATTTCAGTCCATCTCGGGGCTTATGTATACACACAGTGTGATTAAAGACCTGCTTTTGAAATGGTTTGGACTGTGCCTCTGTGGGTTGGAGGCCCCGAGACGGTCCTGGTGAGAGCTGGGGAATTGGCCTGGAAGCATTGGAGAGTACAGGTTCTGGTTATGTTTCTTCTGAGGCCATCGTGTGCGTGATTCGCTCCAAGCCATTAATTAGTAATGAGCTGCTGGCCATCAACTCGAAATGTCAGGCAGTAAGGACTCCATAGGTCCCAAACTCGATGGGTTTCTGCCTCTGATTGTCATAATGGAAACAGTAGATTTCATCAATCTACAACTGGGAGAACTGGTGTCGTCCTATTCAGCAGAAACTGGGAAAAGATAAAAACATGTCAGATAGAGAAGCTACTTCATCTGAGGGGCCATTTTTTACTCAGCTAAGATCTTTGACACACCAGCTACCCAGCAATAAAAGCTGCTCTTACAAGGGTTCGCATTGCATGGAGCCAGGGAGTCAAGATGGAGCATGTACAGAGATTAGCTGTGTCTACATGAGAGACCTGCTTCTCCGAGGTTCCCGTTCCGTCAACTCTGCCCTGTCTCCATATTCAATGCTCCAGCTGTGCATTCCACTGATTCGTTGTGTCACATTTGTAGGACTGTTGGTCTGGAATGGAAAGTGTGTTTGCTTGGTATTGGCTACCCATTTAAAGCGCTTCTAAGGTCAGAGGTCAGAAGCACCGTGGAATGCAAGCGACGTTTCCAGTGTTTGTATTTAGAATACAGGTGACATTTTGCACACCTTTAAAGGTGCGGTTCCTTTCTAATTTAAATCACAACCACTTGTTCTCCAAAACAGTAAGGTACAAGGAATTTTTCTTAGTTGGAGGTGCACGTAGGGACTTGCGTACGTATGCCTGCACACAAACGTGATTATTATGGATGTGTTAGGGTACGCAGATAACGGGGGTATAACGAGGAAAAAAATGCTGGCCAGTGAAAATGCGTGATGTGTGAGTTTGTAAGAGTGGCCCTGCTTACCGGAGCAATGTCCCCGTGGATGTGGCTCCAGGCCGGAGACCATGGCCCCTCTTGCTGCCGTTCCTGGAGCCTCCTTGGTACCATGTTTAATTGTCACATTCATGAAACACCGTGCTGCCAGGCAATCAGTGCCCCAGGCTAACATCATCACACACCGGGGTAAAAAGCAATTATGAATAGGAGGTAAATTTCATTTTTTCCCAGACTTGCTCTCCGAATACTAATTTGCGTGGTGCCTTTGGGTATTTCCCAGGTAAGGATGCAATGCTAAAATTAGATGAATATTTTCACAACATTAGACAGTATCATGTAATGTCACATCACGCTTAGGTGAGATGGAGATTATAGCCAGGGAATTGGAACCTGGAAAATCAGCAGATTACCCCCTAATGTAACGAGTCATTTATTTTCCACCCTCTGTGCTGCACTTGTGGCATAATTTAGTCTTTCGGGGTTGATTGATGAACTTATCTTTCATCCTGAGATAAGAAAAGATGGAAGCCGTGTTTGTTTCTGCTGTAATCTTGTTGGGATAAGCCTGTGTGTCGATACATTGTCCCAGGGGATGGGAAACGTATTGTAAGCAGGGGTCTCTTCTATAGGTCTACATAATGAATCGGAAGATTGTTTTTCCCATTAAAACCTGTGCCTCATGGAAATCAATTAATCATCAGTGGTGCTCTCCCTCTCACCTTGTGCTCCAGGTGAACTGGATTCCATTTCTGTAATGCACGTCCCAACACAGGCGTCCTGGAGCACTTCATAGATGCAGGGAAGAACAGCATGCGAGTATTTTAAACCGCAGGGCAAACCCAAATAGCAATTAATGTTGCATCGCAATCGATATGCGGGGGAAGTGTGGCTGTTTGCTTCCTCTGATTGCTACCTTTTCGGGCAGCCATTTTGTTCTAGGTTCTGATTACTGAATTGGACCTGAGGATGCCGGGGGAACATCAGAACCGGAGCAGTGAGCAGAGTGTGTGTGCGGGTGGGTTGGATCCCGCCCCACGCAGACGTGCTCCACTCTGCAGCCAAGCTTGCAGAACTTCACCAAGGCCAGGCCACCTCCTCTCCAGCTGGTTTTGCAGGTGTCCTGCGACCAGAGGGGATAGGCTGGCTCTGGCACCGATAAATATTTACCTCCGACAGTCTCCTGTCTGAGACTCGGTACACTGGGTAAATGATGTGGGTCACCGGGGCAGCACAGCAGCTCACAGGGAAATCCAGTGGTCCGCGAGGTCCCGCTCGGCACACAATCTCCGGAAAGCCATATGTCAGTGTTCCCAGGAGCCGGCTGCCCTTGATACAGACACAGCGAAAGTTCTGCCCTTTCAGGATCCAAGTGGAGGTGGTAAGAGGATTCAGGCTGTAGGTCCAGAATCCGCGGTGGGGTAGAAGCTGCTGTACCTCATCTTTACATATCCAGCAGTTGCAGTGATGTGACAGAGTGCAGGTCAGGCTGGCCGGATTTGTTTGCAAACCCCCTTCTGTGTTTTTCATTTGTTTTGACCCACTGTGGCAGGCGCTAACAGGGGACTTTAATTGAGCTGTTTCCCTCATTAAACTCCTGTGGCTGCCATTCAGCCACTCCCCTCCACAATCATGTGACCGAGTTACTGGTGCCGTTCAGTACACTGCCGCTGACCACAGAGCAGGCTGTCCTGCGGCCGACACATAGTGCTGCGCTTTCTGCAACACGGTCCCCATCGCAGTCTACGGCTGATACGAAGCCAGAGCAACATGGACACAGTTCTTTGGAAACAGGAAATTGGACACATCTGATTCAGGGTGCCATGTTCTGGCCAAGGAGTGCCTGGGCTCACTCAGATGTGTCAGCCGTGTTTTTCTCTGGACTTCATCTGGTTTGTTTACCAGTCAGCTGACCAGCCGGAGTGACGCTCGGCATGCCGTGGGCCTGATGCCATTCAGGCGACCAGGCGCTGAGACGCTCGGCATGATGTGGGCCTGATGCCATTCAGGCGACCAGGCGCTGAGACGCTCGGCATGACGTGGGCCTGATGCCAGTCAGTTTCTTCACATCCAGCATCTCTCTGGGGCGCCAGCTGGGCCGAGCCCCCCACCCCCTTCCCCGGGTAACCAAATGGCCACTGCTGACTGGCCTCTTGGCCTAAACAGACGATCTGGCACTGTGTGGACCTCATCCTGTCCCATTCGATCTGCAGTGGAAGCCTGTTTGCCAAAACCTCTTGAATTTTGTTCAATCAGATGAGGGAAAAAAAACATTTGGTCTTATTGTGCAGCATTCAGATAGAAACATTAAGAGCAAAAGAGCCATAGTACACGTCTCGAAATACATAACAGAGATTAGAGAGTGGCAGGGCAGGACACAGGTGAGCCTGAGGTCTGGTACCTGGGAGGATCGGCTATCCAGGTTGGATTAAGACCCTGCCTCAGCGACCATAAACGTCAACCACAGGCAATGTGCCTGGTGGTATTGTACAGCTGTTCTCGAGCAATTCTGATTGGAGGGGAGTGGGCCAACCCATGCAACGCATGATTCTGATTGGATGTTGCCAAGTCACCTGAGGATTCTCTGGACATATGCTTTACGTTGGCCTGTGCAGACTTGTTTTGTGCTATTGTAAGCTCTAGAGTGTCATTCTTCTGGATCTGTGGTTCCTTCCTGCAGCTCCGTCCCAGGGGCTGCCCTGTTTGTGGGGCAGGTGTGCGGCGGCTGCCGGTTCCGTGGAGGGAGCGGACAGGTGGGCCAGCATCCATCACCTCGGACCTTCTTACAGAGATTAATGGACGGGCCGTCGCCTCCGTTTCGCTTTGTTCTTTACGGCCTGCTTTTTCCTCACAGAGGGGGGCCTCAAAATAGCCCTTTCCAGTGTTTGTCCTCGGCTCGCTGCAGTGATATACACATGGTCTCCCATCTTCTATGTACTCCACCGAGGGCTTCGTTTTCCCCATCCAGTCCTAAGATTTTATTTTTCTGTACCTGGCTTGCGTCCTGCTCCTGTTACCCTAATCCTAACCCTGTTCCACATCCTTCTCTCTCCTCTCACTTTTTCCTCTCCCCGTCTCATCGCTCTTTCTGAGAGGTGGAGTTATCTCTGCTGCCTGTCTCGTCCCTGGAAAGATAGGGTCAATGCTAATCTCCCTCCGAGATGCCCTTTACGGCAACGTTGGATGGCTGCCGCTGAGCAAAGCTGTGTTCCAGCGGTCCAGCCGTGTCTGTGTGACAACCGTGCGGACCACCCCGCTCCCCTCTCTGGCCGAGCCGGTTGTTAAATAGCGGAACGTCCGCCAAGAAACAACAATTGTGAGCTTGCTGAAGATGCATAACTAGACCCTAATCACCATGCCGTATCCGTAAGTCCCTGTCAATGATGTACACAAATTTGTGGCACTTTCTTAGATGAGGATCAAACCTTACTGTCATGACTGCTGGCATTTTAAGAGGTGTCTCTCGTCACTGTGGCCTTAGATGGGAGCTTCTGCAGTTTCACGGTGATGCTCTGCAAGTCCGTCTCTCTGAATGAACGCATAATACCTGCAGGCGTGAAACAGAATCCTGGTCTTCAGTCAGTCTGATGCCCACCATTATCTTCATACTATGAAAGTGATTGGATTCCTTCCCTTGACTGCAGCAGAGTGTATATTAACTTGCATGAATCTCCCTAGTCAAACACTGCGGAAACAGACTCGAAGTGGGCTGGGCGGATCGGCCCGGTTCAGTGGAGGCTTCCCAGCTTCAGTCCGCATGCCCACGTCCGTAAGCATGTTTCTGTGTGAAAAGTGTTTGTATTCTGCTGTTGGGAAATTTCGGTTATTAAGGAATTGGAGAACTTGAATTTGAGGAACTTCTTAACAGGCAAAAATTGGAGGTAGGGGAAGGGGCACTTTACACCCGGAGAACTCCTACAGAACGCGACTGGGGTCAGCCGAGAAGTGCCACGTGATTGCTGGGGAAAATCCTAATGAGTCAGTGCATGCCTGCATGTTTTTGTCGCCGGCCACTGCATTCCTGCCCTCCCACGGTCCGCTTGCACGAGGCCGATCCAGGACAGAGTGCCCGTTTCGCTCTGTCCAGGCACAGAGACACATTCCTACACTTCTGACCTCTGCAGTTTAGCTGCACAGTGACAGAACACATTAATCAGGCAGAGACACCCCAGCGGCAAGCGAGGGAGTGTGGCCATGTGTCCGGAAGTCTGCTGCGTGCTGTTGGCCTGATTTTGGCCGGCATCTCTGCGAGGTTAATCTGGCAAGCTAAAGATGGCACCCACCCTCACCATGATGGATGGAGCCAATCTGTCTGGGAAGTGTCACACTCTGCCTCCGCAGGGACTGAAAAGAGCGTCCCCGAGCTAAAGCAGAGAGGTAGAAGTAGTGTTGAATGACCAGGGTCTTTCTGCAGCCATCTGAGAGAGTCCAGCTTCAACTTCTGGGAGTCTGGGTTGGCGCCACCTGCTCTCTGTAGTCACTCATTCATGCATTATTACATCGTTAAGCTCGTTTGGTCTGCATCTCCTAATGCTACTAAAATACACCATGAGGCAAAGCCTCGATGGTCTGTGGCCTGGACAGCTTCGCCAGCCTCCTTCTGGATCTTACAGCATTCTCTGAAATGCTTCAGCAGAGTAGGCTAAAGGTACAGAGTGTCGACTTATGATGACATGGTCATGAAGGTTCATGAAGGACACGACTTTAAAATGGTTAGCATTGCACTGCTAAGACAAAGCTTGTAATGCTAACTTCTCCTTGCATTTCCTGTTCTAAGAGTAGTTAGTACACACCTTCAGCAGAAGAGTGACAAAATGGTCTTGTGCTCCTGGCAGCTTGGGTTTCTCTAGAGCAGACCGGTGGTTTCCTTCCACCAGAGCCTAGCGATACCCAGGGAAGAACGACTCTCAGAAGCTGGCAAGATGTCACTCTGCTCTGGGCTTTTGCCTCCTCCACTGTGGTGTTTGAATTGCAGTGTTTTACCGGCTCTTCACTGTACCACACTGCATGGCCTTCAGTTCGATATCCAGTCCTTCACAGGCTGAGCCCTGTCCCTGCTGCCCTTCACAGGCCGAGCCCTGTCAGTCTGAGCCCGGTCCCTGCTGGACATTCTGTCCTTCACAGGCCGAGCCCTGTCCCTGCTGGACATTCTGTCCTTCACAGGCCGAGCCCTGTCCCTGCTGGACATTCTGTCCTTCACAGGCTGAGCCCTGTCAGTCTGAGCCCGGTCCCTGCCGGTCATCCTGTCCTTCACAGGCCGAGTCCTGTCAGTCTGAGCCCTGTCCCTGCTGGTCATCCTGTCCTTCACAGGTTGAGCCCTGTCCCTGCTGCCCTTCACAGGCTGAGCCC
>JAACJT020000036.1:895090-921589 GCA_009936485.2 Gymnarchus niloticus
GCCCTGTCCCTGCTGGTCATCCTGTCCTTCACAGGTTGAGCCCTGTCCCTGCTGCCCTTCACAGGCTGAGCCCTGTCAGTCTGAGCCCGGTCCCTGCCGGTCATCCTGTCCTTCACAGGCTGAGCCCTGTCCCTGCTGCCCTTCACAGGCTGAGCCCTGTCAGTCTGAGCCCGGTCCCTGCCGGTCATCCTGTCCTTCACAGGCCGAGCCCGGTCCCTGCAGGACATTCTGTCCTTCACAGGCCGAGTCCTGTCAGTCTGAGCCCTGTCCCTGCCGGTCATCCTGTCCTTCACAGGCCGAGCCCTGTCCCTGCTGGGCATCCTGTCCTTCTCCCGTAGTAGGTTCACAGTGTCATTTTGTTATTTGTGATTCTCTAGAACTTCATTAGCATAATTTAGCATTGAGATAAATGTGTTCAAGAGGACAGCTCCCTCCTGAATAAAGATCTTTTGTGAGGCTCCTTGCATCTGGATGAACCTCCATTTTTCCTCTTACAGCAATTGAATTTTCACCTGCCGGTTGAAGATGCTTTTCAGAGACAGATTAACACCGTATTCAGTCCAACAGTACATGAACAAGGCACCAATATCAAAAGACGTTTATCGAGTTTGAAATATCAGTGTTGTTCTCCGTAAAACACTGATCCTGTGGTGTCCCGTGGGATTCCCACAGTCGTGATCCCCTATGAAGGTGTTGAATCTTGCTGTTGAGGCTGTGAATGTGGGCAAGGACACGAACGATTTCCTGGCTAATTCCACGCATCACTTTCCGTTTCACGGAGGAAGCGTAACAGATGGTGACTTCTCCCGCTACCCAGAGCGGTGTGAGCGTCTCCACTTTCCTCGCCACTATGAGTGACTCTGTCAATGATTTAGGCTCCAGCCCGTCTCTCCACTGCCCGTAAACCTCCCAGGAGCACCTCTGATTCCTGCCTGTTTTGTGCTTCTGGGATGGAACAGTAATGAAATGTTTGGGGTGTAGCAGACCAGGGACCAGCTAGCATGGGGCCCCCGGTGCTCATTAGCGTAGTGCTCAGCCCCATCCCGAGACAGTGAGGCGTCTCACAGCCAGGGAACACGGGGTGCCTCGGGAGCCGAGGCTACAAAGGGATGCAGCAAGCTGTCATTCTGCTGTCCAGGCAAGAACCCTGCGAACGTGCCTGTCTAAATGGGCCGAGACGTATCCAGTGGATTCTGCTCCACAGTGCACTTTTGGCAAAGCAGCCTTGGGCCACGGTTCCGAATTTTCGAAAAAGATTCGAGCCGGAAGGTTTGCCGGAGTGCCGAGACGCGTCGATGAGGCCGCAGAACCTTTTGGGCATCTGGGGTCCGGCGCTGGCTTTAAATGTCGTAAAAAAACCCGACTTAATCGTGGAGCTGTGAAATTCCTGTTGTCACGGGATTGTCATTGAAAACGCACTTTGTACGTATTCATCAGAGCTCGGTGAAATCCGTTATTTTCATAAATCCAGAGTGCCCCGGTCTAAAACTACGGCTTTTAGCATGAACAAAATAGCTTGTGGTTATCAGGACAAATGCTTCAGTAAAATTGCCTCTCTTAATTTACACCTCGGGCTTTCAATCAGAACAAAGTTTCGGTCATACCAACAACACGTGAGTCTCGGATTTGCCTTCAGCATCCTCTCGTAAAGGCTTTATGGTCTAAGCTGCGTTTTCACGGAGATGCTGTTTTACTCCCCACGTCTAGGAAGTGAGTTCTGAGTATGACATGATGAACAGAACCATGTGACAATAAACAGCAGCCAAACGGGACACAGAGGAGTCTTTCGGCCGGGCCAGAACACAATAAAAGGCCCGTTTGGCACTGGGAGTTCAGTCTGGGTTACTGGGACCAAACCAGTCAGAACATACAAGATTGTACCGATCTGGGGACCTGAGGGCGGGTGAACAGAATTGTGCCGGATGATCACACCTGATTCTCCCTCGTGTGACAGATGGCCTTTCAGCCGTCCCATCCCTGCTGGCATTCTTGGTGACCAAACCGTCCGCGCTGAGTGAGGGTAGCCGGCCGGTAGCCAGTTTGATTTGCCGACGGTTACAGCGACAACGTGAGGCGGAACGCAAGGCGGGGTCATTACAAAACGGTGTGTGAAGCCAAAGCCTTTACCGCCGCTCCCAGCTGAGGGGCCGGTGTGAGGTCACGCCGAAGGGGACCTTCACGGCGTGCGGCCGAACGGCGAGGCTTTGTGAGACGTCCTACGTGCTGAACGGTAGTTTTCTTGCGCCCGCAGCCTCTGAACATGCACTGCCGCAGCTGCGCCCTGGTGAGCAGCTCGGGTCAGCTGGTCGGGGGCGGCCGGGGCCAGGAGATCGACAACACGGAGTGCGTCATCCGCATGAACGACGCCCCCACGCAGGACTTTCAGCGGGACGTGGGCGGCCGCACCAGCCTGCGTGTGGTGGCGCATTCCAGCATGCAGCGAGTGCTGCATGGGCGCCGGGAGCTACTCAACACCAGCCAAGACACCGTGTTCATCTTCTGGGGCCCCAGCAGCTACATGCGGCGTGATGGGAAGGGCTTGGTCTACAACAACCTGAGGCTGATGAAACAGGTACTGCCTCACCTCAGGGTATACATCATCTCCCGGCAGAAGATGCTACAGTTGGACGAGCTCTTCAAGAGGGAGACTGGCAAGGACAGGTGGGTGGGCAGTTCCTCCGGGGGTCTCCTCTTCACCTTCATGTTCATTGAAAGCCCTTTATGATCTCCTTTAGCTGTGCTGGTGCCTCCTCCAGTAGGCACACCATTCAAAGCGAATTAGATGATGGAGCTCGGAGAGGCGGGCAGCCATGTCGTTCTTCGAGTGGGTGTCACGGGGTTTGGGATCTGCAGAGTGTGCGGTCGACACTGGGATGTCAACTGGAGCTTGTATCTCTGTCGCTTTAATCCTGGAGATGTGCTGGCAGTCATGGGAAAGTCAGGAGGAGCATTTTCACAGCCTGGAAGGCCGTTCAAGGTTTCCAGTAGAGCCGGTTGAACCGTACTACACAACCAGTGATACTATGACACATTGCAGCCGATCAGTGACTGAGGATAGATGTGTCCTGTCATTGTTGACTGCTGTGCATGAGGTAGCTCCTGCTGAGTGAGGTTTGAGGAGTGCCTCACCCGGACAGCGCCCCCTACGTCTAGCTCTTATTTTGCAGCTGCTCATATGTTAAGGATCACTGCCTAGCTGAAAGACGTACTTTTGTTTTAGCTCGATTTCACCTCTTCAATCCGAATTCATAAGGGCATCAGTGACGGTGCGTCTTTGACGTGCCAAACCTGAGACGGGCGGCAAGCTTCTCCTCGGCCTGCAGTCTGTTTCCGCATGGTTTTTCCATCTACATCATCTTCTCACAGTTGAGTCGTGAAATCTCACAGACCTTGGCAGGATGTCTGCCCCAGGGCCTGTAGTCTTGAGCATTCAGCATCTGTAGACAGTTGGCTAGACTGATAACCCTAGACTGCGTGGCATTTAACTACCTCTGTATACTGGATTGTCTTAGTGCTTTATTATAGTTTTCCCAGCAACTGCAATTTTGCACTCAAATTTAATTTTTTCCCCACATACCCTGAGTCTTAATTACTCATCGTTCGGGTGAAAGAACATGCGCTATAAATGAATATAGTTACCAAACCCATTCTGAATGTTCGTGAAAACAGCAGATTCCTGATGAAATTAAGGAACGCTATTTTGAGCAGCACAGGATGTTAATGTGGACCTCCCCATATCAGACAGCCTGGCAGTGATAGGAACGGTGATGGAGCTGTCTAGGAGGATTCAGGCCCTGCAGGACCCCAGAGGACCATGAATGCAGCTGCCCACTGCAGTGCCTGGTAGAACAACACCAGCTGAGTGCTGTCAATCTGGTGCAGCGTGAACAAGAGGAGAGGGACCCCCCTCCAGCAACCCCTCGGTCGCTACGAAGATTAGGACAGAATAACAGCCTGTAGCGAAAAGGCAGCTGTCAGCTCGAACCCCAAGAACAGTGACGCAACCCACCAGCTTAAAAACTGGTGGGGCCCGTGGCTTTAATCTCCCTGCTATATCAGTTCGTGTAACATCTGCTTTATGAAAGGAAGGAAACAATACTCGTCTGAACGTGAAGTCAGCATTCACCCTGCTAGAGATTAACTGTAGATTCATGCTGGGGGTTAATTAGAAGCCCAATAATTAGCTGGAAGTGTCAGCACTCAAGGTGGAAGTTTTTTTTTTTTTCTTGTATTTTTCTGGTGTTTATTTGTGGAAACGACAGCTTGGTTCAGTTAGACAAAAAAAAAAAAAAAAAAAAACGATCTGTATTAAGACTGGCCCACAGAATGTCAGTTATGATTTCAGAACAGCTCACCAGCCGATTCTGGATATTTAGACAGATTTGGACCACAGCCTGTACTCTCCGGCCTTCGGCACCACAGTCTCAGGTCTGTCCAAGCTGAATTCATCTCACAGGCTTCGGGTGAACAGTTACTCCACATCGAACCTCCAGCACGGAGTGATTTGTTGCGAAACGTCTCTGCTTTATTTACAGAATTTAAAGCTTAATAAAAGGTAAAGTGGGAGAAAGGTGACGATGACAGAGTGGAGGAGGGATGTCAGAGCAGACTCCTGTCTGGATCTCAGAGGTTTCTCCATGAGCCCTGACCTAATCGGCCCGCCTTCTCACGGGGCGTCCTGCTGCACGTCTGTCTGCCTGGATTGCAGATATGCCTTTCAGATCGACCGAAGTTCAGTGATCGCCGAGGCCACAGAGCTTCTATGCCGGGGGTGTGAAGCAGGTCGTTAAACCGGCCGGCCTGATTGTGCGGGTCTGGAAACAGAGAGAAGTGACATCACTAATCAGCAGATTGATGGGCCATACTGCTGGGTACAGCTCTTAGCTTGAGCGTGTGCTTGACCAGACACTTGCTCTGAGATTTTTACCTGCCTGACATTTCCTTTAATGCTCCACCAGCGACCCAGACTGTTACCGTCCTACTGTACATTTACTGGCGTTTACTCATGTTCAAATGTGATTTTCCTAATTTAATAAAATGTGCAGTTAATGAAATAAATCCAGGACAGTGCGAGGTCCCCATTTTCCTGTTGCTGTTTCCGCATTTTGATGTGCCAAAGGCGTTCTTTACTGATTGATACAGACATTAATTTCAGTGTGCAGTCAAGCACACGCCAGCCTTTAAAGGTGCTCAGGACTGGATATTTATTAGGCTCGGTTAACTCTTTAAACTCGTGCCTGTGCAGCAGAGTGCTGAGCGAATTTCATTCAGTTTCCTGGCAACAGGTGTATTGACTCCGGTTTAAGCTGGTGTAGCAGACGGTGGTGCAGTGGGGTTTGGGTGGAGGACGGGTGGAGTAAAACTCCGGTATAAATAGAAGGTGAGTGCAGGTGTCTTTGCTGCGAAGAGCATACAGTTGAAATAATGACTCCGGCTTCATTTTTACAAACGAGGCTGTGAGAGTGGAGAAGGTGGAATTCAGGCAGACTCAGCCAGCACCGGATGGGTGGATGCTCTGCGAAACCTGCCGCGATACGTTTCGGCATGTCTCTCCTCCTTAACCCAAAGGGGAGACCCACTGAATCTCTTAATTCATGCTTTGCATGGTGTAGTGTTATTTGCAACCAAGTAATGTGCCTAAACACACAATCAGTGGTATAATTAATCATTTATGTTTTCAAATGCACACCCCAGCTGTACCTGTTTTTGGGGACAGCTAATTATTAGGCGGTGAAGTCCCTGAACAGTCACTTCACAGGGGCTGATTCAGCCAAATATTTGATTGCGTTAAGTAATCAAGTGAATTGGCCAATTAATTATCTCTGCAGGAGAGAGTGCTGCTGCCTTTGCTGCATTCTGTAGCAAAATGTTTGTTTGGGGTGAGGAGTCCACTCTTACCTAGGAAAGGCCCTCACCCGACATGATAGGCAGTGAAACGCCCGGGCAGACTCCTCACTGATGGCCGCACCTTGGGGGAGACTCATGGGTCTGTCAGTTTGGAGAAGTGTGAAGCTGGGGATTTCTGAGACATGTTAGAGAGGGGCTTCAGGGTGTCATAGAGACTGGAGGAAAGGCTTCAAAGGCAACATCGGATGAGCAGCCAGTGAGTGTGTGTGTGAGAGAGAAAACCTCACTCATTCCCTGCTATTGTGTCCCAGTCTAAAAGGCGTCACTTAGACGGTAAACCCTCTGCCAAACTCGCCTTCCAGTCTGCAGTTTGGGGTCTGGATTGGCCCAATGGCGGCTGAAGACCCCCTCCAGAAATGAGCAGGTCACCCAGCGTGCTCAAACCTAACTCCTTAATCATACAGCAGAACCAGCTTTAAATGAGTTCATAACACCCAGCCCTGCCGCGGGAGAATGGAGTACGGAGGGCTACATTTCATAGCCACAGGTCTGGGCTTCCTGATTACTGCAGCAGACTCAGCCCACCGGTGATCTCTGGCAGAGTGGCCGATCTCCATGCATGACTAAATGGGGATTAGCGCTCGTGATGGGGGGAGGGGCACAGCGTGCAGGGCTCTGCCAGGGGCTGATAAACTGAGAGGGGGGTAGGTGTACGATACGCGAAGGTCAAAAGCTTCACCTTGCTGTCAGAGCTTGGCTATTTAGTGCTAAGTAATGGACAGGAGACAATGCAGGAAAACAAGCTAAAAATTGCCATCCCTCTTCTGTTCTGACTGTCCTGAATATCCCCAGACTTCTAATTCTTGCTACAGATGTCTGTGTGGTGCTGGCCATGCATGCCGAGGCCTGATGCCCGGGCCTGGCTGTGCCCCCCCCCCAGCGCCGGGGTGTCTCACTGCAGAGGGCCCCTTCAGCGTCTTAGCCCCCATTCAGCTCACCGAAAAGGGTCTTTTGTCTCATCCCTGTGGGTGAAATCTGTGGGCAGAGAGGCCAAGATACTTGGCAGCAGCAGAGCAGGGGGGTAAGTGGGCTAGGGGATGGCAAATATGATTTATCCTGATCTCCACCAGAGCCAACCAGGCCGAATCCGCTCTCAGCAACATGACGGTCTGATTTTTCACTGGCTGTCTCCAGACAAAGACAGGTACCGGTGAGCCATTCAGGGAATGACAGTGCCTATTTTCAAAACAAATGCGACGCGGCAGTTACAGCCTGCTGTGGGGAAAACAGCCCCGAGTTGTGGTTCGCCTCTCCTTGTTCCCCGAGGGCTGAGGGGTTCACACGCTGCATCAGCAAGGCACCTCCATTTTACAGCTGCCCGTTCCTCCCAGGGCCTTTTGAAGGCGCCATGTTGATGTCTGTGAGCAGGTTCAGCAGAAAGGCGTCCCTATCCTCATGGTGAAGGAGAACTGTCGGCATGACCATCTCACCGCAGCGTCTCCAGTTTCAATCTGTATCGAGACGCTTTCATCTCCTGCCATTTCCACACGCTGCGTGTGATTTAAGGTTTCCTGCTCTCACGTTAAGCGCTTGTAACACGCAGGGCGCTGCGTTCGTTCACATTCAGCCCCTTTAATTTAACTGTACATCCTGCGCTATCAATATGTTGGAACAGGAGTCTCCTTACACAAGGTTACCTGCAGGGGGCACTGTTGAGGTTCTAAGCGGGTCTTATCGCTGTAGCACAGAAGCAAACGTCCGCGCTCTCTCGCGGCTCGTCCGTTTACTATTCTGCCAGGATACAGGCTCATTCTTCGAGAGTGTAGCCTCCGTCTGCAGATCCGTCGGAAACCTTGGCAACCAGCAGGGGGGAGGATCACGGCTTGTAAAGGAGCTGGGAGGGATATGATGAGCGGAGCGCGTTTAGCAGTATGCCCGTCCTGCGCTCGGCCCGACCGCGCGTTCAGAGGGACGCTGGGAAGGCAGAGGCGTGAAGGGGTGAGGCTGCTGGAGCCCAGCTGCTCGCAATCACCGCCAATAAGCATCCTGCACTAATTTAGCCCTGGCCTGGGCAGCCAGCTCCACGGCAAACACTGCTGTAATCAGATAAGTGTGTCGCCATGGAGATTACAGATCGCAGCTAATTGTAGCTAAGCGATGAAAACACAGCTCAGATGTGATTTAAAACTAATCGAAGTTTGAGCCGCTTGCCGCTCCCCATCGTGAACGAACGTTCATTCTTCTGGCGGCCCGCTCACGTCTGCACCCATCTCACCCCCTGCCCAGGAGGATGTCCAATTCCTGGCTGAGCACCGGCTGGTTCACGGTGGCCATCGCACTGGAGCTGTGTGACAGGATCAACATCTACGGCATGGTGCCTCCTGACTTCTGCCGGTGAGTGCCACGTCTTTGGATCACGTACGAGCCGGCCACCAGCGCAGTGAACACACTTCACACCAATCACCCTAGCGGTGGGCCAGTCTCCCAGCTCTCACTGTGATTCGATGATGGTCTGCTGTGACCCACCATCTCCATGCCGCTGCCTTGCCTCTGTCCTGTGCTGCAGGGAGCCCTTCCACCCCTCGGTCCCCTATCATTACTACGAGCCATCTGGAGCCGACGAGTGCACCATGTACGTGTCACACGAGCGTGGCCGACGGGGCAGCCACCACCGCTTCATCACTGAGAAGCGTGTCTTCGCCAGCTGGGCCCGCACCTTTGACATCCACTTCTACCAGCCCGACTGGAGCCCCCCACCACCCACCGGGAACTGGACCGCCCCCTGGCCCGTGTGACTCGACTCGACCTATATCACGCACGTGCACAGCCACCGTCGTTAGGGATACGCGGCTGGTGCCAGGTCCGCTCGTCTCCAGCGAGTTCCGTGCCTCTAACCTCTCCTGCATCTGGAGCTGGGGGTCCAGGGAGGGCCCCGATGGAACGCACGCATTGTTTTGGGGCCTCGACAGCAGCTTGCTTAATCATCCTCCCTTCTATGCCTTTCAGCCATGGAGTCCCCCCCCCCAGGAGTGAAACATAGCAGCATGCAATTACTATAGTTTGCAGATGATTAATGAGACCTAAGTTCACTCGTTCTTTTGTGCTACCCGAGTCAATAGTGAAGCCTCGAAGAAATTTAGCACTCTGGGTTCCGTTTGGAGGATCCAACCCAGGTTCATCCGGACTAATCGTTTGTTTGTTTAGGTTTATACACCCCCGCTGCAAAGCTGGTGTGAGGTGACATTAGCGAAACGTTACCTTCATCTTAAAAACGAAGAGCTGGATTTCAGGAGCAGGATTACGACATGCAGCTGGTCCTCGTTTCCGTCAGTCAGCACAGTCAAACAGGATGATATTTACTCTGAAATCTGAGTAGTGAAACAGCTGTCGGCAGAACCCAAATCAAAGAGAAATGAAACATCTGTACTGCTGTTTCTTAAAGGCAACACCCTGCTACCCCAACGGTACTTTTGTACTTGTTTGAATATTTCAATAACATTTCTACAACCCAACTGCTTTATGATTCCTATCATTTGTGGATTTTTACCTACCAGCAACATAGTCAAACAAAACTGATTTGTTTCATGTAAGTTTAAAAATACATTTTGCAACAACCACCAACCTTGGTCTTTATCCGCTTTATTTCAGCTGTTTTACGCATTCTTTAGGTCCTCTAGGGTAGCGGTTCTTAACCTTAAGGCTCACCTGTTTATCACTGCAGCCTCGCTACAGATCAGCGGACCACTAGAGGGCGCTCACAGCCCACCTGTGGGCCGTGGACTGTGGACCAGTGGTTGAGAAACACTGCTCTGGCGTGCTGGGAACTTCATACAAACGTTTGGATGGGTTTCTGGCTGTAGTCCTGTCCCCAAACCCTTCTGGCAGGAGCATTTCAGAGTGTAGCTTATGTGTCGTGGTGGCCTGGCCAACACAGAGGAGAATGATGGCGTGGTCAACTTTCACTTCGAGCGACCAGCTGGCTGTAAAGCCATCAGCCTGCTCTATAGCTCAGCAAGCGTTTTCCATTCAGCAGACTCAACGGACACTGGCCCACGACGGTTTAGACCCAACCAGAACCAGGCATCCGCTCATCCAGCTGAGCGGGAGCCCAGCCTGGTCAGAAAGGATCTCACACCAGCCACCGATTCCTGCAGTTTACAACTGAAAAAGCAGCATTTGAATTAGGCAGGCAGGCTTGCAAAATTGGTCAAACTGACGTGTGAAGCAGTCATGGGAGCTGCCTGCAGGTCAGATCACGTTTGTCAAATTAGTGGTGAGATTTCTGAATGAAATCAGATATTTACAGAATGGAGGTAGACGACAAGTGGACATACAGGTCAAGCAAATAACTCGTAGAAACAGACACATCTCCACCTTCACAGTATTAGGTGGAGCATTATCACCACCTCAGAGAAGTCAGGGCCTGTCAGCCGTCGTGGTTCTGGGAATCCACCTGTTTCCAGTCAAGTGAAACACGCGTGTGAGATCAGCCTATCGATCCCATGTGTGCTTGGGAGGGCAGTATTTCTGTTTGCATATGACAGAACGCTGCAGACAGCAGGAGATGGGAGGAGACGGAGGGCTGCAAAATCCTGCGGTCATGACCATGCCCGGATGGTGCCGGAAGACCATCGGCCTGGTCGTGAAAGCTCATGACCGCTCAAGGCCTGACAGCCAGTCCCCCGAGCGTCCCTGCAGCACTGAACTGGCTTCGAAAAATCACCTGAGCAAAGTCCATCTCACTCAGCCTCACACAGAGCATTCTGGGAAAAGACCTAACCCAGCCTATTAAGATCATATTGATTTTGTTTTCATCACTTTAATGCACCTAATTCCATTTTAAATGCTCTGGGTCAACTATTTAAGCGGCTACTACAGTCGGTAAATGCAACATTCATCTCTGGCTCTGAGTCAAACGAGCAGTTAGCAAGCTGGCGATGTAGCCACCATTCACTGGGGTTACAGGTCTGAAGGGGGCCACATGGTGTATGAGGAGGGAGAGTGTGTGTGTGTGTGTGTGTGTTGTGTGTGCGTGACAGCGAGAGAGAGAGATACCACAGCCTGATCAGCTTGAAAATCCAAGCCTGCCCTATGCCTCCCAAGAATTCCTGCCCTGCATACCAGCACAGTAGAAACAGACTTCAACAAAGGAATCAGACAGAAATGGGTCATCTAACACTGACAGAGAAATGCAACAAGTCAGCAGTAATAAATTCATATGCTTAATAAAGTTGGGGATTTATACAATGGACGCACACACTGACTGCCTCAAAACACGAAGAAGCAATTTTGGGAAAATTAAGATAATGGAAAACGATCCTGCTTTGCAGTCACCTTAATGTGCAAAAAATGTGCCGTTTAATTCACCCGTCGCCGTTACGGTCCTAGGAAGCCCACGGCAGAATCTTTTCTTTCCGATTCTGCATTCCCCACAGGATTCTGCGTTCTACGACAGCCTTTTCATACACGCATTTATGTAATTACCGCACTGTCGCGGAAAGGCGGGACGAACTGGTGGGTCAGCACTAACGGGGACCGTGGTTCTGAGAACAGCCTGTGGTCTGCAGCCTCTGAGCAGAAAGGAGGTTACAGCAGACGTGTGCGGGTAAGGTCAGCCTGGCTTAGTGTTGGTTAGAATAGGCCTTGCAAAGACTTCTCACAGAAAATATCAGTAAACATCAAGGTTTTTAATCCAATGGTATATATTTCCCTTAAAGAACTTTGATACACTAAAAACAGCCTGAAACACACGGCTTCCTTTACAGCCCACAAATTCAAATCGGCACACTAAACCGGGTCACAGCTCCATCCTTTCCAGGCCGGCACCAAGAGGAGGGCCACAGGTGGAGGTTATTTTACAGGGAGAGTTGAGAAAAAGAAATGATGGAGGTGCCAGGCAAAGAGAAGCCAAGTCTATCATGTCCAGTCATTACCACTACAGCCATTTACTTAGCTGGACCGTAAGGAGTGAATCACCACGATAAGCAGCATTCCGGTCAGGAGATGTTTACGTGTGGCCACTGAAGGGTTAACAGCACAGGGACAAGCATTCAGCCCCCCCAATGTAGAACGAGCGAGAGCCACCCCCCTGATGTCTGACAGAACCCTCCTGATGCATCGGAATAACGTCTCAGCAACCTTGGCTCAGACCACCGAGTGGGGCAGCTAAGGGGCTCCCCACCCCATCTCACTGGCCACGAGCTTCCTGGGGGATGTGGGCGTCCCGGGGGAGTCACAGTGGTGAGTCGCCATCTGTCTGTCGCTGCGACGTGACACGGAGCGATGCTGCCGCTGACACTCGTTAACATAGATAAACACTGGAGCCACTGTGAACGTCGATGAGCTCGGGATGTGGGGGGGTCACCCGAGGGTTTGGGACAAATTCCCCACAGCCTCCCGGGGGACGTGACATCACAGCTGAGGCAGCAGGTTTTACAGGTGTAGCGGCTGTTCAGCGACAGGGTCGAGAACATCGAAGAACAAATGTACGCACACACACACACACACACACACACGCGCAGCTCTCAGGTGTGCAGGAACAACAGAAAACCTTGCTATTCTGGCCTCAATCAGTCCTTTCTGTAACAGCAGATCATCTGATCCGAGCTGATCACTCGTTCTACTTGCAAAGACACTTGTACACACATAAACTCCACCACAGCAATTTCACACACCCATCAAATTGTAAAGGTCATCGCCGTGGCGACCCCGAGAAGCAGAGTCCTTTGCTTCCCACTGAGAGCGCCACCCGCTGGCGCAGCAGCATCCCCGCTGGCCTCAGAAGATGTGCTTGAGGTGCTTGACACCGTAGGTCTTGAAGAAGATGAGGAGGATGAGAGTCCACAGGCCCAGGATGAAGCCGTCAGGTGGGTGCCAGTCCTTCTGCTTGGGCTTCTGTAGGACAGAAGAGCGTGGAGTCAGATGCTAGGCCAGGGTCTGCAGGGAGGACTTTAAAGAAGGAAGAGGTGGTCTCTCATGAACACACCCACAGAAGATGCTTCGATAGGTCTGTTAATCAGGTGTCCTCAAGCTTGGCTAGACCCCTTTCTGGGAAGCTGCTCTTAATCGTGGTGGTGTATGGCTCTACAGGTTAGGCCTGTGCGCCAGTGTCCAGGAGGTTGTTGGTTTAAATTCCACATGTGGCAGGGTGGCCATGCCACTGTTGGGCAAGGCTTTTTGACCCTACTGCTCCAGGGGTGCGGGAAAGGGGCACAAAAAGATGCAGGGAAGGTCATAAACTCACCCACTCCTCCTCATAACCAAGCCCATCTGCAGGCTTGTACCATCAGAACAATGAACAGACGTATGAATGACTCTTATAGTGACAGACTATATACACTACACTGATTACAATTCAACAGCGGAGCACAATATTTTGCCCGCTGAGAGGCGATATTGATTTTATAAAAGGATCTTCCTGCTGTACAGAGATCTCTGAAAGGCCTATCGAGGAGATCCACTCAGCAGTGCAGTAATCCCAGGAAGGCCAGGAGGAGCCTATCTCGGCTTAAGCTCTTTAAGTCCCCTCCAAATACATGGCAGAGTTTGTAGGAAGGACGCTGCCTGGAATGTTTAGCAGGCCCAGAAACTGCAGAGAGACCAACATACTGCACAGAAACGTGTGGCTGAGGGCTGTGTCTTCTGGAGTCACTGTACAAGGAACACATTGATATACACTCCACAAAAAAGAAGCAGAACTGGTCAAGTCCTGGCTTGACATGACTCCCGCAAAAAAAAATCCTACAGCTCCTAAACATGAAGCAGGTAACCATCTACCTTTGCTGCTTAGCAGGGTCTCTGGCATGGAGTGAATACGGCGCCTCATCAATACATCTCATCCTGTACACTTTCTGGGCTGGCCGTTGTTCTCGACAAGCCATCTTTCCAGGTGGAAGCTGAGGTTTAACGAAGGACGCGACTTTGGCACATTCATAATGCTGGCAGCAGCAAACTTTCAAATCTATTGATGTCAAAGCCCATCCACCGAAATTGCTCACTTCCAGCAACGCCCCCATTCTGCAGAGCCAGACGGTGAAATGTCAAACTGTCAAGGCAATAAACTCGGACTAGGTAGACGAAAGGTGGAACGGCATGGCGTTTCGTGAAAAGGCGTGCAGGCAGGCGGAGTAGCCACCCAAAGGGCACCCTCAGCTGTTTTTTCATCAGCTTTCATCTAAAAGCAAACCCAGGGCAAACAGAGGTAACCTCATTCCAGGCCCAACACAGCATGTGAAGAGCTACCACATTAATCAACCCTAACCCCTCCCCTAAAATGACTGTGGGTGTGGCTACGTCTTGCTGAGGCATGAGGTCTGGACAAAAGCCACTTCCATTAGTCCGTTACTCTCAGAACACGAGACTCTGGGCACTTCAATGGTTTCTCACTCAGGCCGATTACGGACCCCTTAATGTGAAAAGCAGCTTAATCGTCAGGCACCCTGCGAGGGTGAGGACCCAAGAACCCAGAGCTCACTCTATACCTCTCACAGAGCAGACGAGGTAAACAGTCACTCTCCAATCAACACATCAGCCATCTCACAGCATCTGCTTAAAGATCGGGATGTTGACACGTTGTTAGCTAAAGTCACATCTGAAAGGGCTTCAAGGACTTTAAGATTCTAAATATACCAACATATCATTCAACATTCACACCGTGTCTGATGTGCTATTGATGAAAATGTCAAGTCTAACAAGGCCGTAGAAAACAAAAGTCAATAATCGGAATGGTTATCATGATAGCAACCTTTTGGTTTTACTAATCCTCTACTCATTTGGGATCTTCAAGGTGATATCAAATAAAATAAAGCTTCTGTCTCAGATGCTGCAGTAAAACGTCAGGTAAGGATTTCACGCTGGGTGGGGGGGGTCCCTCTTTAAGACAGGCTCACTGAACACAAGCTAAAGTATTGCAAATTTCAGAATTTCAAGCACAAAAGTAAACTTGAGTAAAAGTCAATGAAAACAGAGGAAGACAGGATAAACTCTTCATCTTCCTGGAAAGACGTCCGATTTCACAGGCACTCCGAAGTTGAGAATTTTCAGAAAGAAACGGGGTTGTGCGGCTTTAAAGTACGAAAGAATTCATTCAGCTGATGATTTCAAAGGTAGGTGATTGCAGTACTGCTTCTCCTCACACAAAGGAAGCCTGATCCAATTTCACGCTCCACGTTAATGTACACCTGGTTATTGCCGCTTTCTCGGTGGGTTCAAGAGCTGGTCAGAACACAGGAGGCTTCACTTGATCTGGGTCAAAGGCCCATTCTGTCGGCCACAGGAGTGAGCTTCTCAATTTAGTCTGACATTTCACACACCTTCCCAGAGGCTCACTTCAGGTCAATAGGTCAGTGTGCCCCTCAGTTTCAAAACGGGTCCAGGAAGCAGCTTCTATTTGGGGGGCAGGAAAACGGAGGGGAGGATTTTGTAGAGCGACTGTCCCCAAAACAACAACAATTTGTGTAATTATGAGAAGGTACCTAACGGCGACACTTTATGAATGCACTTATGGGACAAATTTGCCAGATATGTTTATGTCCACAAAGCCAAATTAAGTTTTCCCCTTGATTTATTTCCGTCATATCTGGCAACCCTAGCACGCAGTAATAAATCACACTGATATACGAGTGGATGACAAACTGCGCTGTGTGTCCCTTTTAAAAATGGGAATTCCCAGCAGAGCACGGCCCCGCTTCGGCGACGTGGCCACAGCAGCACCTAACTTGTAAGACCGGCACCTCACAGCACCTCCAGTTCGAAGAGGACTTGCCAGGCAGCTTCTGTACAGCCTCACAACGGCAGGTGCACTCGATCCTAGGAGACGGAGCTGTCCGTCGACCTGCGGTGCTCTCATGTCGTTCGTTTTAAAACTCTAAGACTGATCAGATAACCAAGGAACTTCAGGACAGCTGTCAGACTTAAAGCCAGGACATACACATTTGTGGCTGAGCCACACATACAAGCCTATGTTCATGTTTGCCCGTTTGGTTCTCCTAAAACCGTACAATACACACCCGCTCAGGCGTTATGAGGATTTGGACAGAGATGAGCGTAGGGAAAGTGTGTCCTGCACACAGTTACCTCTGCATTCGGCTGTGTGCGGCCATAACCACATTTCATCCGTGTGGCCGTTCCCCTACGCATGAGCACAGGCAATATGAACAAAACTATGACAGTCAAATGTGGAAAAGATCTGCAGAAAACCAATAACTGATACACCATATAAGGTGTACAATCACAAACAAAACAAGTCAAAGCAACCCACCAACCAACAGACAAAAATGCAGCGTTACTGACTCACCTGGTGAATAATTTCAGCTACAGGAAGCTGGTCCACGTACCGCTGGGTGTCAGGCCGCAGCTCAGCCCTCTGCGGTCTGAAAGGATGGAGCGAGTCACGTTTCATTAGAGGGGAGATTCATCACAGAAACAAAGACAAACAGGCGGGCAGGCAGATGGCCGAAAGCGGGAAAGGCTATCCACCACAAAAACGGAAGGAAAAGTAGTACAGCTCAGGGAACTTTGCTGCCATTTCCAGCTGTCTGGTGGCATGTAGTCCCATCGTAGCGACACGCGTGTTCTGGGGTGTTAGACAAAGTCTGGCACATGACACATCCTTTGGATGTTTTTTCGGTAGGAAAGTCAAGGCGGGGTAATAAGAGAGACCAGACAGACAGGGCAGGACAGAATACGTCTCCCTCTAAAAGCCCATCCACACTGGACTTTTCCGTGCTCCGTCACGGACCGTGGATAGCGAGTGACATCAATGTCGTCATCAGGGGGTGTCCGTGTGCACTGTGCTCGTGCAGCTCAGATTTTGCATCTAGCGGATATTTTGAGCGTCGGTACACGTCTCAGTGCACCGCTGAGAATTCCCAGTAGATGGCGGCCAATTTAAACGGTCGGATACCGATGAAGAAGGAGTAGACGAGGAGGGTGGAAAAGGAGAGTATTTTAGTCATAAATCCTTCGATGAGCCGCTGTGCGCAGAGGTATCCAAACATTTACGACTCGACTTTGAATGTTATATTCTGCTGTTTGCACTTCTGCTTAAAGTTTCATTCATTCAGCGAGGAGAACATGTGCCTTCTGCTGGCCTGGCGGAATATCACCACCGACCATGACCGTACCCACACACTCAACTGTCCGTGGTCCTTGACGGAGCATGGAAAAGTAATGTATGGATCCAGATTAAGACAGACAGAGACAGGGCAAGACAGAATACTTCTCCCTCGTTGCACACCACGGTGGAGCCAGATGTCAACATAATAAAATGTGTACAGAAACATTTTTTCAATGAATAATGGCTACCTGTATAGAAAGGTAAAACAACAAAAAAAATCTCAGCAGAAAGGGGTAAAAGTTTATCATCTCTTCTGCAGTAACCACAGAAAGCAGCCAACCTTCACTATCTGCCGTGAAGATAGAGGAATAAATTGTGGTTTCCCACATCTGACTCTTAAACAAGGTCCAGTGTTCAGCCTCTTAAACAGACCTGGCTCACAGACGGGTTAAAAAGACCTCACCACAAGGTTCCATCCTTTAAACTTACGCTAAACTAACAGCATCGCGAACCCTGCCCTCATCACCAGCAGCGTGAAATCTTTCAGTGACCGGTGACTGGTAAATTCATCCTGTACGAGGAGAACTCGTACCAAGACAGGCTTCACACTCCAACAGTTTCCAATTAAAATGGAGGCACTCGGCAAAGTAACGAGGGGGGTCCTATCAGAGACCAGCCGAAACATCACTCGTTCCCCTCATGGTTCCAGAGCAGCCTCAGATCACAGTCGTTTTCGTTTGCCAGCATTTCTCTAAAACTCAACAATGCAACTGAACAAAAAATGTCATTCCAGTGAATGCGTGCCAAACATAGGCTATGATCATCTGGTGTGTGAAAGGGCAGCGTGACCGGGAGAGCAGAGGGAGGACCGGGAGACATCAGGAGCTGAGGGATGGACAGTACACCGTCACGCTCATACAGGCATTAATCCTATAGGTAATAACAGTGATGTCCAACAAAAGCTCATTAATACAGGGATATGAAATTCAATTCCCTTGATGGGATCCTAACCGTACCGTCTGGGCTCTTCGGCCACGAGGAAAGTGTACATAAATCTCAGCAGCTAGGAGGGGTTGGGGTAGGGGACATCTCAACGCGCCACACTCTGTTCCATCTAAGTGCATTTCACAGCCCGGGTATTTATTGGCAGTGCAAATTAAATTACAGAATCACGGGGCAGACCCCCAACCCAAAGGCTAGCCTTCCCCAAGACGGTTTGTACCGGCCAAGAGTCGTTAAAGCAGCAGCAGCTGAGGGCTGAAAACGCCACTGGGGTCTGCGGACTGGGAGATACCACACATGCTCACCGGCAGTGAGCACTGTAGGTACCTTAATAAGGCTTAATAAGCAGGCTCCTGACCCCCTCGGGGGGGGACACGTTCAAATTTCAGGCTTGATTAAACCCCCAATACAAGATGCACACTCTGTGACTGCAAAAAAAAAGTCTCTGCAATACAAAACAAACCATAAACAGAATTAAATAAAAACAAATGAAACATCTGTGTTTTAAATTGAAAACGGCTCTGGGTTACTAAATACAGAGCAAACTTTAAATCAGCCAAGTCATCATTTAAGGTAGGGGGATGTGGAGGGCTGCCCACCCTGACAGCTCATGACACACGTCCTCCGGTCTGCTCCTTATCACGGCACGCCGAAAGACACCCAGCAGAGTCAGCAGTGCTGTTACCGCATTTTAATCACAGCTGTCTCGCCCTGAGGCGAAATTAAACCCCGTCTTTTTCAAGACTGCGGTGGGACTCGCACCGCGAACCGTCTGGGTCTCTTTCAAAGAAGTGTGAGGGTGGGCCGATACAGCAGTACCAAATTCACAAGACCCACAAATTAAAAAAAAAAAAAAAAAAACACCCCAGCCTGCATATCTGCTATTCTCCTCACTCTGTTTGCTGCTTTACCAGACAGCCAGACACAGCTTAACCAACACGGGGGCAGCACGAATGGCAAGGTTCGAATCTGGATACAACACAACAACCAGCCAGTTGGGGAATGAAGCGGAACCATGAGAGAGATTTAGGCAGCAAGTGGACATGTGGTACAGAGAGATGCTTTAAAGTACACATGATTAGGGAAAACACATATGTAATATAAAAACGATAGATGACCCGAGACACACTACTGCCATCTAGTGGTCATCATCTGCAACCACTTGGCTCGAGGAACACGAACTTCGGGACGGCCTTCAATAAAGTCCACTCTTCTACACCTGATCTAATCACATACCCAAATTTCTAGACAATTTAATTAATCTGTATAATGAATATCATTTAAAGATCAATTTTTACATTTAAATGTTTTTTTTTTTACTTCCACGTGGAGAGATCGTTAATAATTAAAACATAGATGAATAATTAGCATTTTTTTTTTCAGTTAGCAGGAGAGGACCTGAATAGAGCGCCTTAGAGCCCCGTCAGCCAGATCTGGGTCTTGGACCACATGCCCCCGTGGCAAGAAGTCAGAAATGCTCCTAGACATTTGCTATAGAAGCACAGGTCAAAACGTGTTACCCAAACGAGGACTACACCCTCCTAAAGAAACTGAGCGACCCAGTAGATCGGGGACCTGGGCCTGTGTCCAGAAGGTTCTTGGGCTGAATCCCATGCTAGGCAAACTAATCAGGACTGCATTGGGCCCTTGAGCACAGCCCTTAAACCCAACTGGTGAACTCTGCTGTCGGGCCCCAGTCCTTCCTCACTTGTATGTCACTTTCGACAAAAGCATGAATGTAAATTAAATGTAAACAGGGGTTCATTATCTGAAGACACGGTATGTGTCAGGCCAGGTTGTTGTTTACGTGTCCCACTACTAACACATACAGCCTAATTAGGACCTTATCTTCTGCTTCTAACGAACTCAGAGTGAAGACACTTCTTTCTCCACAAGGCCTAATTAAGAATTGATTACTACACGATGATTTATTTATTGGCTCTGGCAATATTACACTTGGATGTTTCATTTCACACAAAGTGTGCCCTAACGATTACATCCTGACGCATTTCGAGCTGAAATGTTCTTCCTCTACAGGTCAGGAGGCAGGTAAGATCCCCTGAGGAGTTCATGCCACCATCTCCCTTCCCCAAGGCAGCCTGAACAGAAACCAATTACAACCTCAATGTGTCCCAACAAAGGAGGAACTCGGATGCCTTAAGGGCAGAACGTGTCCTACAATTACGCAGCACTTTAATATTCCTATGTGTGAGGGAGCCCAAAATAACGGGACTCACTTCCTGCAAATAAGCCCGATGCCATGTGACCGTACCGTGAATGATGAAGCAGCGGTGGGTAGCATGTCCTCCTGGTGACATGGCTGACTGGCAATCCCAAATTGCCCACAGTGTGTGCGAGTGTGACTGTGACTATACATGATGATGGGATGGCGCCCACCTTGTGCCCTAAGCTGCCTGGGATAGGCTCCAAGCACCCCGTGACCCTGAATGGGACAAAGCAGCTTGGAAAATGGATGGACAGAAACTCGGCGCTCATTTCACAGCTACACATCACATAAAGCATGGCACATTTCACACAGTGCAGCGACATGGGGGGCCATGGGGGGCACGCCAACCACGAGAAACATACTCAGGCTCCTCTGGGATGATGGCTGTGCTGAGATTGACTGTCTCCATGGTGATCTCCACCTTGCGCACGCTCCCAAAAAAGTCGGTGACGAGGACGCTGCCAGGGTCCCTCAGGAAGAGGTCCGTTCGGTGGCCGGGTGTAGACACACACTGACTCTTGGGACATACCTTAAACTGAAACACAGATAACCGTGGTCAGGGCCAGGCGACTGCAGGGGCACACCAAACAGACCCGACCAGTCGAGTTATGGACAGATGACCTCAGCTATTGATATTCCAGGCAGATAATCAGCAGCCTGTCATTCCAATACCTTGGCACTGTGTCACCAGGTCAGAACCTTTCCAGACCCTGCTAGCCAGCACCTCGAGACCCCGTCCCATTTCCACTGGGTGTGAATGGCCGGAGCTCAGGAGCGATGCGAGAGCGGCTCGACACGTACACATCTGACGTGACAGAACTGGGTCACGCTACTGCCAAAGATGCCTCACTGGAATCCGGCTGATGCACCAAACGAGCCAAATGCCCCCGGCTGGCATTTAACCACGCTTTCATCCACCGCGCTTCATAAACTTCATGCTAATTTGATATTTTACACTTTTACAAAAGCCGTCTGGGGTGCTTTTCCTGTGAGGCAGCGAGCGATCAGAGGACACGCAAAACTGAACACGTACCGGTGTCTATCCGCCGACATCGGCCCGTTTATCGAGACACGCTCCAAAGAATTTTAGCGGTGTGAATCCCTAAGAAACACAAAAATGCTGAGGAAGAGCAAGAATAATACGGATAGAACGGACCTTTTCAAGGATGACTGCATCAGGGAAGGGACTGACCAGCAAGTTCCCGGGATGACAGAGCACTGAGACCAAAGGCCAAAGGTCATGCCAGCCTCCTTTCCCAGGCAGAAAGGTAACTCGTCCTCTCTCCCAGTCAGCCTGTATGCTTTCATCTCGGGCCAGGTGACACCCAAGACAAACAGTCTGTTCAGTACCCCTCCCCATGGAGAAGCCCACGCATCTCCAGATGAAGTATCTGTCATCTCACTGACTAAATTCCACTTGGAAATCTTGTGCCCCTGCTGACCTTTGCTACTATGGAGGCACCATAACCATCTGCCAGTCCCCTGATGGATTAAACACCTAGTCACATGAGCCTTGTCACTAAAGGACCACCTAATGCATTTCTGAGGAACGAGACCATCAGACTCAATCTTGAAAGGAGGAGCAGGCCAGCTTGTGAGAGCTATTGATCCAGTAAAAAGACAACTTAAAGGATCAATAGGAGGGGAGAGCAAGCCAGGCTGCTGCGCTAACGAGATGGTTAGGCTCATATCCTGTCTCCGTGGTCAGGGTCTCCAAGAACATCAACATGCCAGACAAATGAGCCCTTGGAACAAAGGCATTGCCGCCCAATAAATATTCCAGGAAACAACCCGTGGGGCATTACCACAGAACTGAAGAAAAACACAGAGGGAGGGGTTATCCTGTCATGTGAGCCACTGTCTGGTCGATTTAACTTCTCTTTGGTCACTTTGCCAGTTCCCATTGGCCAAAAACAGGCAGTTACAAGCAGTAAAGTCCACCCACTCAATTTTTGAACAAGCAAAAAGCTCTATAAACAGAGCTACTCTGTCAAACTGCACAGCACCATAGTTGATCAACTAACAAGCATAACCAGCACATAACTGCTAGTTAAAATTCTGAGAGGGACTCAGCCAAAGGCATCTGTACGTTTTGCACAGAGAGTTTGCCCCGGGTGGGTGGTAAGCGAATGCTAGAGGCTGATTCGGTCTAGACAGTCCTCACCAGGTCCTTCATGCTGGCTTGGCTGGCAGGATGGATGTCCTCCAGGAACTCCAGCAGGTAGAAGGTGTACCGGTCCATGAGGTGCACGCCGATGGCCAGGTCTGGTTGGTGCTGGTAAACAGGGGTGGCGGTTAGATCGGCAGACATGGCGTGAGGCTGCCCCCAACTGCCAGCCGTCCAGCCTCACATGGCCTCACCGAAAGCGAGTCTTCTCCCACTTGGCTGCTGGCCAGTGCCATCAGGTTGGGCGAATAGAACCTCTCGTACATGGAGGCCCCCTGGCAGGTGTCGATGATGAACAGCACCTCGTTGTATCTGCCGAGAGACAGCACTTGGTTGGACCCGGCATCCCGGTTGCAAGCCCTCCCCACCAAGGTTGCTATCGCAAACGCAAAACTCCTCTATCCTCAGTGTTTTTGTTTTTTTTTCCTGCTGGACCAGCAGAAGCCGATCTCAGCTGCTTGGGAACAAGAGCCTGGCAGAGGGTGGCCTTGAGGGAAACGTTTCCATGGAGGCGGAAGAGAGGACCTCCTCAGCAGAACGTAGTAAGCGGGTAGGAGCCTGGAAGCACATCATCGCTCAAAAACCTTCATAACAGGGCTGAAAGGCCATTCCAGGCCTGCCTGAAACACATCACTAATTAAGCGCCGTGGGACACCACACACATCACAGGGCAATTTAAAAAAAGACAATTAGACGGCAACGAGGGTACCAGCCTGATTTAATTGGACAGCGCTCTCCCAGGACTCTGTTTACCCCAAGGAAGACGTAACAGCACCTCCCCAGCTGGCTGACAGCTGTCTGGGGCATTAGAGCAACAGGAGCAAGGGAGGGTTTTCAGCAGGATCCGTATCAAGTTCACCACAAGCATCTATCAGCGCCCCCCTCGTCACAGCCCCTGTGCCTCGATGTCAGCCAGGATGGGCACAGACCCACCGTCGCCCATGGAAATTAAGTTGCCGGCACAGCAGCTGCATGCTGCAGCCTCGGGCAACAGTGCGAAGTGGCAGAAAACAGATTATATCAAGTGCAGGGTGGAAAAGCCAACACTAGGGGGCAGCAGAGTGCCAAACAGAGAAAAATAATCCAGAAGCTGATGCAGAGCAGTTAAGGAACACCCTGAGATGACATAGTGAGTACCAGCGTGTGACAGGGCTCACAAATTTTAGACCTCCTCCAAGTGGCCTAAGACCCGGACTCGCATAACCTAGGAGCCAGTGACGCAAGGCAATATCACGCCTTGCCACCAGAGGGCGCTGCTGCACCACATCACGGCCCAGTTCTGCCAACTTGCCTCCTTTTTTGCCACATCTGTTCAAAAGCGTCTGCCAGCTCCACGTTGCTTATCTCTTCAGAGTCCTGGAACTTCAAAAAACCATTTCCTCCGTGACCTGAGAGATAATCATTAAGGGGGGGGAACAACAACTGATTAGAATTTGAAGCTCAGAGAGTGAAGCCCAGTAAACAGAGATGTTAGAGTCCAAGACGTACCGGTCAAGTAGATCAGGACGTTGCTGCGGTCATCGGAGAGTAAACGTTTTGAGCGGGGCGTGCTGGGAGGTAACCTGCCAGTCAAAACACGAAGGAAATTCTCCACCGTTACCTGTGACAGCAAAACAGAGAACCAAGTCACCCCAGATCGGGGAGGAGGGAGAACGAGAATGAGGAACCCACAGGAACCCAGCTCCCACTGAACGTTCTCTCTATGGATGCGGACACACATAGCACTGAAGCCCACTCTCCATTCTGTTACACGGACACAGAGACCATCGCGTTTGAGAATACAAGCCCATCCCCGCGTCTCAGGATGGACCAGACAGAGCCCCCCCCCAAACATGGTCTCACCTCGTATCCACGGTAATCCACCTCCACGTCATCGCCGTACACGTTCAGCTCCATGTTCTTGTGACTGAAGACGGTGGCCGGCTTTGGGTTTCTATAGTTACAGGCCATGTCGTCGGCCAGCATCAGCACGATGTGACTGTGAAGAGAAACAACAACACACTGGCCAATCAGAAGGCTCTGTGACAAGCTCCGGCTCCACAATACATCTGTGGCAACATGGATAACTCCAGATTTCACTGAAGACAAAACATTCATATCGCTAACACATTTCAGAACAATATGGTGCCAACATTTCATAGATCCATACAGGTGACCTACTGCACAGGCTGATTCTTACAGATCCATACAGGTGACCTACTGCACAGGCTGATTCTTATTGCAGGAATTATTCAACACCACAGTAGACCAACTTTAATGTTTTTAACCACTGCATGTAATTTAAAGAAAGCAGTCAATTATAGGAACGAAGCCAGAAAGTGTACCTAACCCTGTCCGCAACCACAGCCACTCCACTCCAAAGCAGCAGAGAAGTAGTTAGACGCAGGCCTATCTTTTCTTCTCGGTGCCTCGACTGCTTTGATTTGTACCCAAATTAAAAGGGAATAATGCATTTATCTAACGCTGCAGATATAACATAATCCAGGCCAGCAGACTAAACTCTATTGTTGAGATGTCATTAGTCTGGTAAATAACAAAGGCCCAGTGCGGCAAGACAAAGTGAGGAGAACTGACGGAAAGCAGCTCTTTCCAACTGACCCCAGATTAACGTGATCCTGAAATAATCATTTACCCCAAAGCACTCCTGAAAACGCAGGAACGCGGAGGGAGTGATGACCATTTAAACCTAATTCCAGCTTTGACCATTACAAGCTGCCAAATCAAAAACTGTGCATACACATGCAAACAAGCACACTGAGTGATGGATAAGAGGGCAAGGGAAGCCTTCATTCTGCATTAACGTGAAGAGTGCTAAAAATTCAATCAGCAAAATCACGCAGCCAGCTGAGGCCGTGGCAACACAAAATCATTACTCACTACTCCTGTGTGCAATCATTACTCACTGGGAAGAACTCAGAGCACGCTACTAGCTTTTTTTTTAAAAAAATCAACTCAAACCAATATTTTGACAGGAAGATCAAATACAATATACGTGTAGGGCAGAACGGAACTGGCGTTTATCAACCAGCCATACTGTTTGATGACAGCCATCTTCCATAACTATTTATCCAGCACAGTGATATGAGACCCCGGGTGACACCCGTGACACAGTGCTGGTTCCCCACATTCACACAACGAGGACACAACAAGGGCAATTTAGACAGAGAAATCCACCCAAACTGCATGCCTTTTGGCAGAGGAAGGTGGAGCGCCCAAGACACAGACGGGAGCACGGAAACTCCAGAGAGAGGAGCCGTGGGAAGTGAAGCGAAACTGTCTACACAGCATAACCGACAAAGGCGCTATACCACCGTTTAAGCCCAAATCAGGTACATCCACTTAACAAAATTCATCGTGTCCAGTATACTTAAGTGCTACAGTCAAGGAAAAGTTTAAAAGACTAAAATATACACACTTTAAAATATTCCTTAAGACAGGCTGATGTTACAAATATTTAATACACAATCACTGATTATGACTTAATAAAAGGAAAAAAAAAAAAAAATCAGGATAGCACGCTAAAAACGGAAAATACCTATCTGGAATGCCCAACCTCTTGACACTTCTGTACACAGAGAGGGTGTTGGCTACATGTCTGTAGTTAAACCAGAATCTGGACGTGCACACCTGGGAAAGGAGAAAGGGGATTACACGAAAAGAAGTGGCACTCTGTACAGCAGGCTTCCCAGGGTTGTACTGTATATAGTGAGACACGTATATAAACACACACATTCATGCTGCATACACACGTGTGTTTGAGTGCAGGAGGACCAGGGATAAAACCCAGCGACTTTGTCTGCTTCTTTTTGATATTAAGGGTTTACACAGCTGTTGATGTTTCCTGCACATTCACTAATCTGATGTTGAACCATCTTCCATCGTCGGTTTTGTTCCGGTCAACTCCAACTTCATGCAAGTCTCCGTGTCTGTACTACCCAAGAGGCTGCTATTTCTGAGTCCATTCATCTGAGTTCCACCAAAAGAATTGAGCATTTGATCATTCGTTAGCCTCCAACACGTCCTGGAATAAAGTTTATTTAAACGTACATGGTATATACATACATAAACTACTATATATATCAGCAAATTAATGTACGTTGGCTTCCCTCTTCTCCAGCCATAACCTCTGCTCCATTAATGACACTTTGAGCTGAGACTGAGGTTCAGTTTCCTCGCTCTCTGGACTGTCCTGTTGTCATA
>JAACJT020000036.1:927334-947463 GCA_009936485.2 Gymnarchus niloticus
TATCCTATATGATGGTACATCATGTTGCCTGCTATTTAGCTATCAGCTGCTACATGCCGTTAGCTGGTGTATCCTGTGTGCAAATGCGTTCTCTTAGTTGGTACGTCCTAGTGTTCGAGATTTCGTCTAAATACCTGAGCTGCTGCCTCAGTTTTTGGATTTAAAATTCAGCATCTGCTGTTTATCTGGTTAAATACTATGCATCAGTTATCGAGAATTACATGCCATACTGCTGTGGATCTGAAGATCTATGTGGCATTCAGCTTGTGGGGCCTTCAAAGATTAATGTGATGACACATGACGTAGTTCAGGAAGGTACCCAAATGGAATTTATCTGATTTATAAAACTAATTAACTTGTGTGATTCTTTCATACCTGTTGTATCAAAAGGCAGCTTTTAATTCTCTTTAGCTCGTAAGATCTGATGAATGAGCTTGATTGACAAATGTGCAAACCACAGACATTTTAAAAAGTGGTGTTCAAGAATCTTGGGCTGGACCTAAGCACTGGGGTCAGCTAAGTAACTGTGCTATGACCTTACATCCCTGATACATCCAGGCCTTTAAAGGATTCGCCGTACAGCAGGGACTTCAATGTCTGAGAAACCACATGACTTCATCCATCAGTCTGTCTGTCCTTCCATCGATACATTTTTGTGTCACATTAAAAGCCGAACTCCTTCGATTAAATAGGTGGTGTCGTGATTTCCAAGCGCCTAAACTCATTGCCCCGCCTCTGTCATTTAAAGGGTTAAAACTTGTGTGGCTGTGGGTGTCAGTATCCCAAATGGGCACTGTTTTCAAAATACTAAAATGTTGGATTTCTGACCTTTTTTCCAATTTTCCCCTTGCTGACAGCACTGTCCTGTTTTACATCCCAGGCTACAGCATTATGAGGAGTAAATTAACGTTGTTGCCAAAATGATATTTTAATACTCTGTGACCATGTCTGCAGGGCATCAGAGATCCAGCCCCTGCTTCTGGTTATCTTTGGGGTAGGGTAGAGGAGAAACGTGCTCCAAAACTGACAGAGAGGAGAGGGCAGCTCAAACCTATTGGCCAGACAAAAGTCCCTGAGGTCAAATCTCTTATTTATGGTGCTCAAATATGGAACAATGAAAAATTATATCTGCTTTCAGCCATGTGTGCCGTACTTCCTTCTCAACCCTGCTTCGGATTGTTGATCTGTTCTGTGTCACCCTGAGTAACCCCGGGGGGCCAAATGTCCCCTCCCCCACCCAGCCATCAGAGCCTTAGCATAGAGAGGTGAACAAAGCACCTATTACTCATTTTGGGACTTGACACACAACAAAGGATGCAGGACCTCCCTGGTGCTCTGTTCCTGTGTGGACCATGGGGCATTTAGAGACTCATAGATGCAGGGCACTTAATATTTCAAGATGACTGTAAACAGAGTTGACCCCATGACCTTACTGTCATGTCCTAAGGCCCCCTGTGACCTTTCTGTTTGAGCTCTGCTGGGCCGATGAAGGGGAGGCTCGGGGGAGGAACCGAGCACTCTGCTTGTGAAGTATAAAAATAAACCGTGGCCGCCTAGCCCCTGGCAGGCACTGGGGCCTTCAAAGACCACTTTGTTTCTGCTCTCCTTCCGTCAGGCGGGCCAGGAAGTGGCAAGGGAACACAGAGCCTGAAAATTGCAGAGCGCTATGGCTTCCAGTACGTGTCCGTCGGCGAGCTGCTGAGGAAGAAGATGATCCACAATGCCACCAGCAACAGGAAGTGGAGCCTGATTGCCAAGATCATCACCAATGGGGAGCTTGCTCCACAGGTGGGCTCAGCATGACTTCTGCTAGTAGGAACCGCATCTCATTGACTTGACAATGAATGACGATTAAGCATTTCTGAATGAGTTTTGTCCACTGTTTGATTTGCACACCTTAACCTCAAAAACTACATTACACGTGGTTAGCAATAGATGATAGCAATGCCATCCGATAATATCATGATGGCATGTGCATCAGTAACGTGCTAATCTATAGCACAAGGTAGAGCCTCACATCTGGCAGCTTTAGCCACTTCTTCAAGAGCTTGAACATTACAGGGATGGCTTTCTGCTGACTGCTAATCCTCAGGACATTAGTCCTGAAGTACTGGGGTCAGGTGGACCTGGCATAGGGTGTGGTTCGTCAGAGCAGAAACGCCACAATTGTACGCCAGGAACTACAAGGTCAGAAACTGGAACCATCCCCAGTACTGAGGCTTATCTCCTGCATTTGGCTTCAGTTTGACCTGCAAAGAGGTTTATTATGGGTGCCCTGCTAGTGACCAGGTCACTCATTGTTCTCTGGGTAGGAGGGAATCTGCATTCCTCAGTAGATTCTTTATGAAAGTGGCTCAGACTCCAAATGCTGTTGAGGAAAATATCATCTTTGATTTGATGCAAAAAGGCTCTGGCAGAGGGTATACTTGAGAGAGAGAGAACAGCAAGTCAGAGGGAGAGACTGTCAGGTGAGAGGGAGAGAACAGCAGGTGAGAGGGAGAGAACGGCAGGTGAGAGAGTGAACCTTCACTTATACAGGAGTTTAAATCTTTCAGATCTGTTGATGTCTTAAAAACTCAGCTGTAACTGTAACAAGTTGGAGTTACATCATTTTAGTGCTGAGGAGCTTTACTCGTTGACCTTTGACTGTTCCTCTCTTCAGGAAACGACTATAACTGAGATCAAGCAGAAAATCATGAAGATCCCAGATGCCACTGGAATCGTCATCGATGGCTTCCCGCGAGACGTTGGGCAGGCCTTATCTTTTGAGGACCAGGTGAGTTACTCATATTATTCCGTATGAATCAATCCGTGTAATTTTCAGCATTCTGTTGCCTGGCCAGAATATTGATTCGACAATTGGTTGCCTTTGCTTTGAATGTGTCAACAGTAGGGATGAATTTAAACCCCATCAGTGATTTGTTCCCTTCAAACTTCAGAAGCCTTCAGAAGAGTAGTTTCAGCATGTGTCACTGTTTCAGTTATTTGCTTTCATTCCATCTGTTGATTGATGGGTTGGGGCTGAAATGATCCTTTGGATGGTACGCTAATCTGTCAACAGGGCTGCAGTCCAAAGTCTTCCTTGGAAGCATGTCATGATATTCTGCTGTCCAGATGGGAGCCTGACCTGCCCATGCTTGGTTCCAAACTTATCTTACCGAGCAATATGTTTAGGTCAGACTGTGGTGTTCCTCAGGGATCGGTTCTTGGCCCATTACTGTTTATTGTTTACATGCTTCCTCATGGTGCCATTATCATACGGTCATAGCTGTGGTGACGATACTCAGGACTCCCTTCATATGGAAGCCGCACAAGCTTTAGCAGTTTACAAATCTAGGCTCCTTACTCATTTAAAGCCTTGGGAAAACATTCAGTATCTATACTGGCTTCCTGTTAATTTTTGCGTCCACTACAAACTTCTTCTCTTAGTTTTGAAGTCCCTCCACCTTAATTGTCTAATCTTTACTTCCTTCCTCTGACATCATGCTGCTTAACATCCCTCAGTCAAGGCTCCATCCTATGGCTGCCAGGGCTTTTAGGGTAGCAGGTCCACGGCTGTGGAATATCCTGTCTTTTTACAGCTTTATGCCTACACCTCACTCTTCGTTTTTAGATCTCAACTTAAAACCCACCTTTTTAACCTCGTGTTTTTTTGTGTAGCTTTTAATTTAACCTTGTACGCATTTTTCGATTTCTGTGATGGTTGGCACACCATAGACGGTGTCTCCTGCCTCCTGCTCTAGGCTCCCTGGGACAGGCTCCAAGCCCCCCAGTGACTCTGAATAGGGTAGAGCGGTTTGGAGAATGGATGGATGGATGGATGGATGGATGGATGGATGGATGGATGGATTTTTCTATTTTATCGTATTATGTACCTATGTACCCAAACCCATTTTATAATTATATGTCTACCATTGTTCTAAAAGTTCTTTTCTTTCCTCTTTTTTCACTTTTTTGCTGTATATAGTGTCCTTGGGTATCTGGAAGTGGGGTTCCAATAAAATTTATTGCTATTATAATTATTTTGGCAGCTCCCCTTGAGTAATTGTACAGTTTTATTGCAGCTGAGAAAAACTGTTGCTCTACGGAGTGAAGAATTAAAATGCAGTGTTGTCTGTTCCTGTCTGCAGCTTAGCACAGCAGACTGCAGAGTCTAATTACAGACATTGTGTTCCTCGTTGCAGAGACAAGTGTTCAGGGCAAGTGCGTGTCATAGCATTAGGCTGGGTACGGAAGGGTTAATTTGACAAATCCACCATGAAGATCTTTGTGTCAATATTGCCAGGGAAGATTTGAAAGTATGGTTTCCGATAGATCCATACTGTCAAATTCTCCTTTCTAAGGATAGTCTCCAAGTATATCTGTTCTGTTAGGTTTTCTTTTCCTTTCATACACAGCCCTGCTGGCAATTTAAGATGCCCGTGTGGCTGTAACGACCCTTATGATGCTCGGCTGGGTCAACTTCTTTTTAAGGTGCCGGGACATGGGTCGTCTTTCTGGCTGTCTGTGTAACTCTTTTCACATCCTGTATTCATTTCACATATTCAGTAAAATGTACTATAAATATCCGGAAAATGAAAAGCTCTCTAGATAAAACACATCGTCAGGAATCAGCAGTCATTTTGTCAGCTGACAGAATATTTAAGTTGGTAATGATTATTTTATAGCAGGAAACACTGCAGACTTTTATTACTATAAGGTTAAATGCAGTTTGTTAGAAATATTCCTATTTTTTTTTTAAGCAAAATTTTACTAAGTAACTAGAGGGGAAAGACATGGAACATGTATGTTTGAGAATCTCTGGCTGAGTGTCGTGCGGAGGAGACCGAGCTGAGTGGCACTCGTGGTTCAGACCGTTAAGGAACGTGTTTGTTTGGGAATCTCCTAAGTGGTCAGATTCCACTCGATGTGACAGGTGAGCAAATTAATGCTGAGATCAGGCTGACACAACGGCTGTGGATGGAACTACTACCAAGCAGTGAGACTGTCCTCGCACCCAAGTCCGGTTTGATCTAGCGCAGTGTGCGAGGTTGAGGGGGTTTACTATAGCCATGAGGGACCTGTTTGAAGTCTGGCATCAGGATTCATGCTGTTCTCACGTCCTCTGAAATTGACAAATGTGTCTGCGAAATCTCAGCAGAATACCACGATTTTCAGGGTACGGAGTGTACGAGAAGAGAAAAGAAACATTTTATTGACAAATTCATTGCTTCGCTCTGCTTCATATACTTCCTAGGATCAAAGGAATGTTTTCCTTGTGTGACGCATCTTGTTGGACTGAACATCTGTTGTGTACGATGACACCAGCATTCTGACGCTGTCTTCGTTTGAACCTGGCATGAGGCTCGTCTCACGTGTCCTTCTGCTCAGCGTTTGCTTCTCCGCGGTGGTCGTGTGCTCGGTGTAGCACCCACTTTAACGCCAAATTACTGGACGCTGTTAGGCCAAAGGGGGCCGAGACGGCCGGGGGGGGCAGTGAGGTAGTCCTTTCTGCTGCCTCTAACCTCCACTGTCTCGCTTTGTGACTTGGCTTCTGGTACTCATGGTAGTGACAAACGTGTTTGTTATTCGCGGAGCAAACATTTTTCCAGTAACACCATCGGTGTTTAAATTCAATCAGTGTTTGCCGAAGGTCTCCCGGATCATAGGGCAGAGGTTTCCTAATGGTACCTTAGTGGTTAAATCCAGTGGCTGGCTGTATACCAGTTGTGTTGTGCAGACCATTCTGTCATTAACATGTGTGGAAAAACCCGGTGTTCTGCTCTCAGGGAGGGGTGGTCAAGGTTAACGATGGCTCGAGGTTTGGGCTTTGTAGCAGTGCGGATGCCTCAAGCTCATAGCATTTTCTGTTTTATTTTTACACCCGGCTGATCACCTGGAGACAGCTGAATTCTGCTACCCTTTGTTTGGATCGAATGGCTAACTACGTTTGTGTGAAGAAGGGGGATTTGCTGGCCAGCTCTCCTGTGTCACGCCTCATTTTTCTGTTGCGTTATTTCATATCATTGGCTGCACAGATTAGCTTACCGGCAACACAAGTTTGAAAACAATCACTCATTTGAATATATTTATTTTATAATTTGCTTCCTGCCATATTTGTATTATGTGGGAACAATAAAGATCTGATGATATTGAAAATAAGTGCTGCTCTCTCTAAGTGCAATTTTGCCGTACACAAGATATGCAAGATAGATGTCAAAATATGATGCCGTCAGATGCATTACCCGAAGAGATCCAGTGTTAGATTGTGAGAGAGGCTCCCTACAGGATCACTCCAGGATCCTTGCAATCCACCAAGCCACTCGGGGGGTTTGACCAGCTGGCCCCTTTGAGTTTCAGGCTCAAACCGGATTAGTTATGTGAAGGCCACCAAGGCAGGAGGACCAAAGACGAGGGAGGTGGGTGGCGTGTGTTCCAGGATGCGAGGTGGTCTTAGAAGGCAAGGTTTAAACATAGAGGAACTCCAAAGGATATTATTTAAAGATGAGTGCTGACCTTATAAAAAAGACTCTCAAAGTAAAACCAACATAGCACTTCCTCGTTTTAACTGAATAATTTCTGATTGGTTACTCTCTTTTTACGCTCTGCCCTTCAGCCCAGGTGGCTCTTATATCCAGTTACATATTTCAACCTGCTGGGGGTCCGTAACCGATGGGGTCACTTATCATCTAGTGCTTTCTGGGGTGGTCCTGCCCTTTCACATGGGGGGAGTCCTCTTCATTGGGTATTACTAAAAGGCTTCCTTTAAGAAGTGCAAGAGCTCAGCCTGTGGGTAAAACCATGTGCCTAGGTGTGCCCAGCACTTACATACCATCGCCAGTGGTGGTCACCGATCAGCCACTTCTCCTGGGGTTCGGTTCAGAGCATAGCTCTTATAATTCAAACACTTGTTGATTTATTCTACTGAATTTTCAGCGCTAACAATACTCTGAGCACGCTCACATCATACTATTTCTTGACTTCCAAAATGTCTTTTTGCTCTGTATTACTGAGTCATTTATATCCATTGCTCAGATCTCACAGAAAGCAACATGTACGGAAAAATCGCTGGCAAAAAAGCAGAGGATGGATATGTGGTAACCATGGTGACGTGAACTTTGATTTAGTCTAGGTGGCTGCAATACAGTTATGCTGTCATTTTGGGTAAGAATAATTTCAAATTTAAACTGAATTCCAGAGTCGTGCCTCAAACCCATTCATGATGCAGAAACAGGGAGAGTTTATTTTTAGTTCTCAGAGTTGGGGGGGGCAGGAAAACGATATGTTTGTTAATGTCTGGAGACAGGGAGTGATGGAAGGCGGACAGAAACCTCCTGCTAATGATAGGGTGATGCTTTCACGTGTTCTGTTTGTGCTGCAGAGTGATTTTGTGGGCTTGATCTTCCTGCTTCCTTTCCCTGATGTTTCTGCTCATTCACCTCTGATGTTTGCTCTTCTCAGTTCCCTAAGAGTAAAGACCGATGGCATGCAGGTCGGTTGTGAAGGAACAGCCATTTCGGCTGTCCTGACAGCCAGCAGCCGGCTCTTTGACGTGGCTGCTCTCGTCCTCCTTAGATCTGCACCCCTGACTTGGTCGTGTTCCTGGCCTGCGCCAACAACCGTCTGAAGGAGCGTCTGGAGAAGCGGGCAGAACAGCAGGGTCGCCCAGATGACAACCCCAAGGCCACCGAGCGTCGGCTGACCAACTTCAAGCAGAACGCTATTCCACTGGTCAAGTATTTCCAGGAGAAGGACCTCATTGTCACAGTAAGTGCTGAGCTCTGTGGGCCCAGGCTGCTTGTGGATGGGCTTTTTGGGGAAACTGACTCTTGTAGTATTTCGTTTGGTTGGCTTTGTGGTGCATCTGGGCTGATTGGAGTTTTGGAAGTCCTGCCTCAACTGATGTCTCAGCAGACCTGCTGTTACTGACATGCAGATCAACGTGTTGCCTGGGGTAAATACGAGTGGTCGTTAGATTGCAGCTCACAGGCATGGATGCTGAATGACAGTGTTCTCCGGTCTTGTCACCGAGAGGAGGTCTGCTCATCAGCCAACACAGAGCTGGAGGCCCGAAACATTAGCCAGTGATGTCTGGGTTCTCACCTTAGGATGGGGGGCCACCATCCAGGGTCAAGCCACAGTGAAGTGCCATCAGTCCAACCAAAGAGCTGAGGAGTAGAGAGCAGAGGAGGCCATTTTGATTCAGCGTACGCCAGCTCATCAGCGATGGGGCGCATCGCTTTGTCTGTCCATTAAATTCTCACACCCAGGTTCACCTAGTTTGGTAGTCAGCTGAACGCTTCATCTTTGGTTGTCATTAAGACAAACACTCAGCAGGGTGTAGATGTTTGTTTACTGCTTGAAGTCGCCAGGAGCTGCTGTTATCTCCAGCTTCAGAAAGAGTCTCCAGCTCTCTAGTTCCAGATCCATTAGGCCCATCTCTCCAGAGATAACATCTCCAATGGTTCCACAGAGCAGCCCGGCCACCGTGTCTCCTTTCCTCATCCCCAGCACTGAGCAGCGTGTTTTACCATTTTGTAAAATAAGAATAAAGTTGATATCCCTTCCATGGTAACAATAAGCTGCTTTGTAACTCAAGATCTCCAGATGTGTAATGAAAGACTAAAATAATTTTTTTTAAGCACACAAGTATGTGCTTCTGAGGATTTCAAAGCTCACTGTACTTCCCTACATTGGGCTCCGCTCCGCACTGCGGCCCACGTAGGTCCTGGTGGGGGATTCTCTCTCCATCTGTCCGTGCATCACAGGACACAGAGTCTTCCTTCCTCTCCTTTAACGTCCCACTTCAAATTCTTGCACCCTGTCCCTTGAGGGGACTTCTGACTCACGGATCGTGAGATATTCTGAAAGTTTCATTCGAGAAAATGCCATTGGTGCTGGGTACACAAGGCACCGTTAAATGGAAAATTCCTACTTTGGGCAAAATAATCGCCTGAAGTCTGGCCTAGATTTGTCCTCAGTCTGGGGAATTCTACAGTCACAAGTAGGTACCGGTTTCTGCACTGTACAACTAAACAGAATTGGGACTTTGAACCCAAAACATAGTGGTGTTGTACCTTAACCAGCATGAACACTAATTCTCACAATGTCTCGGACCTGTTACTATAATACATTTATCATAAATTTGATGGTTTCTCAAACGTTTATGTGATGTAAAATAATCCACTTGTTTTTCGGCTGTGTGTTCAGATGTCAACAAATGCACCTTCCCCTGCTGCTCGTGAATTTAATTTGCATTCTGTAAATGTTTCCTAGCCTTCTTGCTGGAGAACAGATCACATTTTCTCAAACATATTTGTGGAGCGCTGACTCGATGTAAATCAGACTGACACCTTTCACGGAGCCCTTGTATGTCAAGATGTTGTGAACATGAGGAATGACACTCACCAGAAATACACAGAGAAAGAGACAGATGGCAAATGTTAGACATAACAAAACGTTGGCAGAACGTTGGCAGAATGTTGTTTGGGGCTGGGTAATTGTTTGAAGAGGCCCTAACCTCACCTTGCCTCTGTCGTGACTCTGAATGGTGGGGGAGCCAATGAGATGCACCCGTTTAAGAGGTGATTTTAAACGGGACTCCACTGGACCACACTGGTGCCAGTTGCTTTGCAGGTGTCAGCCAAATTGTTGCTAGTGTTTAGTAAACTACATTTCGTGTCAATCACACAGTCAAGTTTTCACTTCAATTCTCTGAGTTTCTTTAAAGTGGGTTCGGTGATGCGATGATGTCAATCTTTCAGGAACGCCGTTTTAAAAACGCCTGCTCAATGACTCCACACTTTCATGTTCCTAGTCCCTGGGTCGTTTCCCATATCAACAGAAGAGCCACAGCGGTAGTGAGGGTAGCGGATAAACTTTTGGATGCTAGTTCTGTTACAATAATAATGTTGTTGTTTACATTTGTAAGGGTTTCTCTTTGCCATTCTGTCATCCCAGCAGCCTCCATCTCTGTTGACCTAGGCTCGATGGACCCCGCATATGAAGTGTGGAGTCTGTGCGGATTTACTTGTTTAAAGGTTATTTGACTTCGTGGCACACTATCTGTTCCTCTCCCTTCGTTTGGCTCTGTGTTGCTGATTTCTTTGGTTCTGGATGTTGGTACTGGCAGGCATGCTAATCCCTTGGTAACCCATCGATCCATCCATTCATCCGTCCGCCCGTCCATCCATATTCTCCAGGTAGTTTCCATATCCTGAAAGGAGGAGCATTTCATGGTGCAGTCAATACAAGATTGAAGACATGAGGAGTCATGAGCACAGGTTAAGGCAGGGAGAGCTCATGCGTCCATGCCTACGACTGAGGGATGTTGCCAAGGGAACAGCGTTTACCTTAATGACTGAACACAGCCCTGCTGAGCCCTGCGATGTGACGAAGCGGTTGGATCATGGACGGCAGTCTGCTTTGCTAAACACGCCTCCAACACCGCGTTCCCGTTGGGAGGAAATGAAGGTGTTATTTCACAAATTGGAAACAGGAATGGTTATACTGTTCGTGAAACAAGTAGCCTTACTGTGAGCAAGTGATAAACAGAGAAATAAAATTAAAATAGTCTTTATTTATGACTCAATGGTGTGAATCATTCTGCCATTTCTGATCTAAATGTTCTATGATCAACGGCCTTGCCGATCAGCACCATATTGACCTCTGATTTGGGTTTATGTGTTCTGTGCACCTGCCTTTGACTTGCTGCTGCCCTAAACACGGGCCGGTAGTTCATTGACACTAAATGAATGATTGTCTGAGGAGCAGACCTATTCTGCAGACACAGTCCCATCATGGTGACGTTAACTACAGTCCTTCCTCATCATTTCTGCATTCTCCAGTGGGGAAACAAGACGTTGTAAGGTGGGAAATAAGGTGGTTTAGGATTTCTAACCGGCAGTGTTTTAATTTCACATGAGTGTCCACTGTTGTGGCATCACACTGGGATGCAGCAAGACCATTAGCCACATGACTGGCTGTCTCTGTGCCCCAGCTTGTTGGGTTATGCAGTTTGTGGGGACCAAAGTCTGTTTGTCGCATCTCAGCCAACATGCCCGTGCTTTTCAGAGGGTTTGGGGCATGCAAAGTGTCCATTTAATTGCATGACCGAACAAAAACTGTGAATGAGCTTTTCACACATTTTGTTACATTTATGACTCGATTTTAATGACAGGAAGGGGACCCCATAGGACTCACTGAGGGGAAGGGGACCTCATGGGGCCCAATGAGGGGAAGGGGACCTCATGGGCGCTCACTAAGGGGAAAGCGACCCCACTGGGCCCACTGACAGGAAACTGCTGAAAGGAGGATGAGTGAATCATTTATTTATGCAGGGACAGTATGTGCCATGGATCTCCTTCTGGGGGAGACGTACGAGCACTGGAGGTCACCAAGCAGAATGCAGTGAGAACGTCTACCCACTGTCAGCAGTGACCTCTGGGAGAATTTTGCAGCATGTCTCATAATCTCCAGTCTTTGCCCTGACAGGAAATCCACTGTAACCTTAACGTTTGTGTTTATGCACACCCTTCTGTTATTGATCAGGTTTAACCCCTCGCGAAAAGCTCCCCGCCACATGTATACATCAGTAGCCCTGTGGGATCTCAAATTAAGCCTTATGAAATGAGCTGTAAAATGAGCTCATTAGAATATCACAGCTCATAATATAACAGCTTTGAGTAGCTGAAAGCTTTTTGGACTGTGAGATGATGAAGGCTTTTCAAATCAAATGTTTTTGCAATAAAAGTGTGAAATGTTGGAAAGTGAACATTAGTTCTGTGAGTAGAGAACAGATCAGAAAGTTGGCCATGCATCCTGTCCAGGCCAGCACTGCTGTGAACTTCATCTTCATTCATTATCCTCGTCAGAGCTCCTGGTAAATGATACATGCCCATTTCAGTGTTCTGTCTGCTCATTGCTGAGCTCTGCCATTCCCTGCTCAGTCTGTTTTCATCCTGAAAAATGAGTGAGTGAACCTACAGGAGGTAACTGCCAGCTTTGCTACTTTAATATGAGTGTTACTTTAACGCTGGTCTGTACTGTAACCATGTCTACCTTACTGAGGAGTCTCCCTTGAGCCTGTCCACCCTCAGACAACCTCTTTCTGGCCGCTGATATCCGATCTGCTCTAAACAGCATTCAGCTAATCTCTCAGCCAAATCGGTGCTCTGTTCAACACCGCCATGTTAGATCCTCGGGTTCCAATGGGAGGGGACTGATGTAAGTGGGTGTGGCAGGGCCCCTACCATCCACGGAAGACTGAGGTTCCACACAGGTGGCTCTCCATTCTGTCTGCTCTTTGCTGTTGGGCATCACTAGGGGTGACATTGCAGATTTTCCCCCCAGTTTGACATAATCGAGCATGCTCTCTCTCCAATGTGCTGGGACTTGACTATGTGGGAGGTTTTTCCAGAAATGTCTCTTTGATGACTCTGGAGTTAACATTCTGCATCTCATTTCTATCAGCCTGCCCCGATACCTGCCGTCTGCACCTGCCCTCTGCACCTATCCTCTGCACCTGCTCTCTGCACCTGCCCTCTGCACCTATCCTCTGCACCTGCCCTCTGCACCTATCCTCTGCACCTGCTCTCTGCACCTGCCCTCTTCACCTATCCTCTGCACCTGCCCTCTGCACCTATCCTCTGCACCTGCCCGTTGCACCTGCCGTCTGCACCTATCCTCTCCACCTACCCTCTAAGACTGTCTCCTTTGTGTCTCCCAGACCTCTCAAAGCCGCTTTCTTGTGCTTGGTGATGCCTCACAGTGCTTCAGTCGCTTTCCTTCTTCAGGGAAACATTACATTACACTGCTGCTTCACACCCTCCTTTCCGTTGGACTCAGTGGTGTTTGAAACCTTTTGTATTCACACCCCATCTGTGTCTTTGCTGCTTACTCAGAGTGCAGAGGAGGGTGCATCATGCACCAATCTGTCTGTTTCTGCGGGCGAACGCGATTCTGCTTCGGCTCACTCAGACGCCTTATCGAATGAGACTCTCAAAGCAGCCAGCTGCCCACCACACGCTCTAACATTCCAGCACCTGTTTCCATAGTAGCCACTTACACAGTAGGTAAAGCTGAACTTCACTGATTCTGCAGTTATTTTGCGCCCCACGCAGAGGCAGGCTTTGGATTCAGCACGACAGCGTGTCTGGCCGTGTTACGCACCGTGTTTGTGTTTTTATGCCTGGCTGTGGCAGAGATGCATGGCGTGTTTAATTTCAGTTGAACAATTATGATAGAAGCTCATTAGGGTCTGTCGTCAGGAAATGTTCAGGTGCTCGATTATAATGTGGTAATGACTCATCACCTACATTAGTGCTGGGGGAGGACTGTCTTTTAATCAGAATCAGTGTGAATTCTGATGATGGAGCCGTGTGCCGAGTACACCCCCCCGGGTGAGAAAGCTCACCCACCCCCCGACGAGAGCTGTGTCTTTTTGTGAACACGTTTCCTTTCCCTCCCTAACTGCTGTTAACAGATCCCCAGCATACAGCGTCTGTTCAGCTTCATCGCCGTCACAAAGCGTGTCATTCGGTGGCAGTTGCTAGGGTTTGAACCGACATCTCAGCCACAGATTACCTGCTACTCCTGCAGCAAACCCGAGACCGCCGGTTGTCCCATGGGGCCAATCAGATGTGGCGGGCACAGCGGTCGGTTCCTGATTCTGCATTCACCGCTGGTTAGCCCTGTGTCCGGTGGCCAATTACGGTCCTCGCTTCTCCACGTCCCGATGGAAGGTGGTTTCTCGTCAGTCCTGCAGCATACGTGAAGAACACCACTGGAAATGCTATACTGATTAGACAGCTGAGCATGTCCTGTCTCTGGCTGGCTGAGCCCTACGCAGATCAGAAGTTAAATGCTCTGCTTTCTACTTTGCATTTTGCATAAAATGTTCCCATCGTGGGCAGTAAGGGCACCTCACTGCTCCTGACACTGCCCTCCAGCAGCAGATTTGCCCTGACACCCCTGCACACTAGTGGAACGCATTTCTGTAGTCCTCACCAGATCGATACCCCACACATTCAGCTTCAGGCGAGGTCTCACATGAGAATGGAAGATGCTCCGTCGTCGTATTGGGGTGTTTAATAGGGTGAGGCTCTGAGATCCCAAACTCCCAGGCTCACTCATCCAGCGGTTAGACCACGCAGTTCTGTTCAGGCCCCAGAGCAGCCCTGTCAGTCCTGCAGACTGCAGAGGATCGTCTCTAATTGGAGGATCAGACTGGACTGGACCCAGCGCTGCCTCTGCCCTTGGTCTATGGGGCGTGATGTGAAGGCTGCTGACTCACATCCGCTGTAGAATGTCTGAAAAAAGCCCTTGAGGTGTCGCTCGAGAAGAAGACCCAGCTGTACAGACCAGCAACAGCCATTTATTAAATGTGTGAGCTAACGTGTAATGCAGTCCTTAGCTGAGTGAATCTGAGCACCACCTGGGCATGTGGTGTAGACCTCCATAACTTGGGATCTTTCCTTCATTCTGGCCTGAACTGATCTCAGGCCAGTTCCCATCCATCTGGATTGACCTTACCCGCAGCCCTCAGTATTTTTTTCAGTATTTTGTGTACCTGCAACGTAACCTCGTGATTTGCATGTGAAATCGTTATTCAGTTTGATGAGTATTCGGAGCTTCTACCTCAGCTGTATACAGAAGTTTCCGTGACGTCGTTCCCAGCTTGTTTTTCTGGCCTTACAAATTGAGCTTCATCAAAGAAGAAAGTTTATTGATTCGGTGCAACCTCTGGTGGCACGGCCTGGATACACCCACAATGCACTGGTGTTGTCAAAAACGTACTGTGGGGGATGGGGTTAATTATTAAAATAAGATTACGTGGTACAGTTATGGTATTATGCAGCTGATATTAAAGAGGGAAACGTCACGAGAGTCAGATGTCAGGCTGCCGGGAAACGTAAGTGACTGTCATCGTAACAAACAAGAAGCTGATCCGAACCGTTCTCTCGGCACCAAGATTTTATATTTAGCAAATATTTAAAGGTTTTGCTCATTAATTTCATACCAGGACCTGGTCTAGGCATGCTGTATAGTTTATGCTACAATCTTAACATATAAATCATAAACACCTATAAAGACGCACACGGAAACCGAGGCTCGCGGGGAATGGAGTTTGTCACTAAGCCTGTGATTCTTGTAATGAGGAAAAATGAATCTCTTAATTACTGTACCATCCATAAAGTTCACTGGGGAAATGAATTAAAGGCCTCACTTGTCTCAATGTATTACGTCGATTCAGAATGAAAAGCCCCTTGCTTGTTTGCTTGAGTTTTCTGGTGACCGCGTCCTGGTACTGAACTTTCAAGTTCTTAACTGATTCTTCAGACTAAATGAATCTCTTCTAATCATGTCCATTACAGCTGTCTTTAGTTTGCTCTGTCATTTGGATTAATCCCTAACCATGTATTGTGATTCTCCCTTGTTGTATTTCTGACGGCAGAGGTCTACCTGGAACTTCTTAGACATTTGGGGGGGTCAAAGACCACCACCCTGTAAACGTGACAATCTCCAGCCCCGTACTGAACAGTGGGCTGGTTTCCTCGGGTCAGTCTGAAAACCACTGCACATCTTTCACATGTCATACATGTTTTGTGATAATCTTGTCTGAGTGAAATTCTTAGGGACTGGTCACACTGGTACCCTAAGTTAATAGTTGGTGTGAAGACAGGGGCAGATGGTGTAAATATCAAGAAGCAACTCTTAGGCTTAATGGTGGTGTGTCTATCTGTTGAGATGGAAGTCGACCAGCAGGTGTCCATCACAGATATATCGATCAGTCTGTCGCTAAGGAAACGTCCCCTTGGACCAGGAAGTCCAGCACAAAACAAAGGTACGTTCTTCTGAAGCCCCACCGGAGGAGAGCAGGGTTTGTATGTTGATCATCAAGAGTAACACAATGTGCTCAGCTGTCCTCGTTTTCCATGGAGTCTGTCCCAGATTCCACGTCTGAATTCCACTCCATTCCCATCCCAGGCTGATAGTCAAAAGACAAGCAGAATCGATGACTGATGGAATTGCGAATGGACCGTGATGAAGCCCGTTGTCCCTCTGCATTAGCACACAGACAGATGACCAAACCAAGTCTTCCGGGGACACCAGTGCAACATCACCGCTTCTGTGTCACTCTGAGGTCTCCGTTCACATTAAGGGGCTCATTCTGGCCACTGCAGGTCTCTTACCTACCTGACCTGGCAGTGAATGAACCCCTTCAACCAGAACAAAGCATACCCGCCCACCACGCCCGACTGGCTGCTGCTCTCCGTGGATTCACCATGGCGACTCAGGACTAAAGACAGGGTGGATTGTGGGCTGCAGAAACAGATACGCAGTCTTCTCTATAAATGATGGTAGAGTGGCAAACGAGGCCAGGCCACAAGGGAGGGTCTGCCGGCGGAGATGGCATGGTGAAGACAGTGAGTGGAACTCCAGCTCGAAGAAGCAGATGATTAGACACCAGGAAATATTAACTGTAACATTGTCGAATCATTGAGCGATTCAGGCTCCAAGCACAGCTCTGAGACACATTCTGATAACGTCGTGGCTCAGTGTTGACTAATTAGCTAAGAGTTGGGGGGGGGGGGGGGGGGGGGCAGGGGGGGGTCCTTCCAGATGTCCCACAAGGCCGTGCAGCCAGCACGACACACGCCGTCTGAAAGCATAGCGGGATGAAAATCAGCCTGCTATTCTTGTTTAATTCGTTTTTGTTTTTTTGAGGCCAAAATTTAGAAGCCAATCAGGCGTTAAAGGTGGCTGATTTCTAACAGGGAGGCGCGAACTTACAAAGTTGCGGTAAAACTGCCCGCGTGACGGGCGTCGCGATCTGCAGCTTTTCCGCTCTTGATGGATCGTTTTTGACACAACGTCGGGGAAAAAAAGAGAAAACAACAGGAGAGCTGTACGCTTATTGCCTGAGACCTCCCGTTTGAGGCGTGACGCCCAAAAATATGTCAGGATGACGGATTGGATTTGCGTCGGCCGTAAAACGCAGATATCGGTTCCGAGCAGCGGACCCCCTCGTTCCCCCTCCACACCCAATTTGCATAACAAACGTTTTCAAAATCCTCGATCACGGCAGCGTCCCATAAAAAAAAAAAAAAAGAAAACCCCGGAACGTTCTGAAATGGGCCCAGCGATTAGTTCAGACGGATGTCGCTGTTGCCGCGCGTTGGGGGCCTCAATGCGGATAATTGTTTTTTAAATGCCGATGTCAGACTGTTCCGAGGGCGGGTGCATTGTCTTGGCGACGGCCGCGTCGTCGATAAATCAGGCCGCTTTGAATGATACCGGACGGCTTACAGTTGCCGTGCGCGACATGTATTTTACATTCGCGGTTCTTATGAGGGTTATTTTGCTTTCTGAGCTTTGTCTTACCCCTCTGCACTGCGGTGCCCCCTATCTGAGCCTCTTCAGTTAAGCGCATGTGCGCGTGGCTGTACGCTGGCCCTTGCCGGGCTTGGCGGGACTGTGAAGTCGCTCAGTGATGTCGAGCCAGAACTGTTGTGCCAGCAGCAAACGTTTGACCACAGATCCACAGTGCATTGTGGGAGGTTTGGACTCTGGGGCTACCTCTGCGCGTGTGTGGGCCCTGAAGTGAGGCCTCACGTGCATGCCTGTGTGCGTGTGTGTATGTGTGTGTGTGCTGGCATCTGTCCAGCTTCTCGGACAGCGGTGCAGGAAAGTCCGATTGGCATTCCCGGAGAGACAGCAGAACGCATTCTGTCGGTTTGTCTACTCTCTTCTGTCTTTGTCCCGATCTCCATTCAGGTTTCTTGTCATCCAGAGAGCATTACCAGAGCTCTGTCCCCCACCATCCCCTCATCATCCCCGTGATGGTTGACGCTGGACTCCATCAGCCAGATAGCGAGACCAGGCCTCCGATGAGAGCGTGCTGAACCTTAGCACTTGGTCTTTTAGCTTGGTTGGGGGTCCTGACAGCACCCATTCCTCCATCTTCTGTTGTTCCGTCGTGCCCACCGGAGACTGCAGTCTGGACAAGCCGGTTTAGGGGAGAATCTCTTGGCCAGTATGTGGCCTCCCTCCCCACCAAACGCAGATTCGGAGGTGGCTCGCACGTCCGAGCGTGGGCAAGTGTGGCGTGGGGGGGCACGAGGTGACGAGTATCGCTCCAGGACATTGAGGTGCCAGGCTGGTTCCTGGAGCCTCATATCCAATATAATGAGGTCCAGTTCGCCTGGGGGGGAGGGGGGTTTACCATTTACCCCAGGAGTTTCTGTGAAGCGGGACGTCCTGCTTTAGATATTTACAGTTTGGAAAATATTTTCCTGCTTTCATTTTCGGGTGGGACAAATTAGCCATTTGAGCATATACATAACGGTTCAACTGAGGTTGGGGTAGCAGTGATGCCATATGAAGCATGCTTCCGAAAAATCAATGAACTCCTACGCGGGAGAGCTTGAGTCAAATTCTTCTGAAATTGACGAGAATTCACTGGACTTTTCCTCACCAAATCCCACCACATTTCGGAAAGCATTCTGGGGAATCCCGTCCGCTGAAACAAAGGTGATCTGCCTTACGCCGCCCGGCAGATTTTTTTTTTCCAGGCCGTTCTAATGGAGGCTTATAGCCTAAGGTTTGTATCCTTCTTTCAAAATGCACAATCCAAGTCGTTAGGATTCGTTTCATTTCTTTGTTCATAAAATCATTTTAATTTTCAACACCGACCTGGTGTTCCAGTTTACACAGGTGGAGCAGGTCCTCTGTGTGAATACGCAGAAGGAAGTGTGTGTGAGCGTTGGGGAATGGTGCTCTGAGAGGGTGGGCCTGACGGGGGCCCCTTTCCCACCTGTCCGCCATATCAACCTGGAAAGTTATGGGGGGCCCCCCTCACCCCAGTGCTCTCAAATTATGTCTGATCTTTTATAAAAGGTGTCCATAAAGCTGTTTATACGCTACAAAGCTTATTTATAAATCCCCGTGGATTACAGAGCGCTGTTTTATAATCATGGCCAGTGACATACAGTTGGAGGGATGTTTTTCCCTGCTCGCGTGTGCGTGTCTGCGTGTGTGTTTATGTATATGTGATTGCGCTCACGAGTGTGTTTATGTGTCTGTTTGCAGATGTTTGCGAGTGTGTGTGCTTCTTGGTGTGTGTGTGTGTGTGTGTGTGTGTGTGTGTGGCCGCTTGTGGCCCCTTCGTGCCTCTGGCCTGCTGTGTGCCAGCTCCTCTTTGGCATCGGGCCCCAGAGGGGATGTCCTCGGGCACAGCTGCCAGCTCCCGTCCCCTTTCATGTTCCCCGCTCCCGTAACAGCGGCGCTATTTCTCGGCAACGCTAACTCTAAAGAGTCGGGGAACACGGGACGGCAGTGAGGGCCTGCGCTGACTGCCTGCCCTCCTCGTGACGCATGCAGCGGTGCATTTCCGCATGTTTACTTGCATTGTGTGGAATGCTCTCACGGTGAAACACATTGCCATCCCATCTTTTTCTCTCTGTGACAGCCATTTCTCCTCCAGATTCCTTCTGTAATGGCTTTGTGGAGACTGACGCTATGTTTGGTGTGATCTTTGTTTTCAAGTGGTGACATTTGCCCAGTCCTGTAACTGTGGTCAGATGTCAGGGGTCAGGGGCCGGGCTCTGCCTTCCTCTCCACCCATGATTTTCTTTTTCAGACACGAGGTGGAGATGGTATCGTGACCACAGGCGTGTCAGACCCAGGGCCTTGCTATTGTAGCAGACTCACTCTGTGTTGGAGCAGAAGCTTCCAATTTTTCTTATTAAATTGAGGGGGGCTGTTTTTTTCGAACAAACACGTCCTGCTCAGGTGATTTTCCCCGCTCCGTCACGAGTCTGCCCTGGAGCGCTCGACGGCCACTTCATCCGGGACAGCAACACCAGGCATGGCTGCCTTTCCGGAGCGGTGGGCTGTCGGGAAGCTTGTTGAGCGGGATGGCTTCCGCTGTGGAAACGGCGGCCCGTGCCTCGCTTCCTGCATCCCGGGGGGGGTCGAGGGGAGGGGGGGCGGGGTCCTTCCCCGTGCCCAGGGGTGCAGACAGAGGGGGGGGGGGGCCTCAAGACCCGCATTGGGAAAGAGGGAGAAATTCCCCTAACGGGTGTTTAAAAGAAAAAAAAAAAAAAAAAGAACAAAAACTCGGCGCTAACTAACTCACCGGCATCAGT
>JAACJT020000036.1:960733-970890 GCA_009936485.2 Gymnarchus niloticus
CCCCTGATCTCCAGCCGAGCCCCACCATCTGGGGGTCGCAGGTTGATAGAACCCCTGATCTCCAGCCGAGCCCCACCATCTGGGGGTCGCAGGTTGATAGAACCCCTGATCTCCAGCCGAGCCCCACCTTGTAGCCCAGGTGCTGCGTGAGCACGCCCTCCATGTGCATCTCCTGCAGCCTCTGCTTTTTCAACTTCTTCAGTTCCAGGAGCTCCTTGTACTCCGGCAGATGTCGGCACTCGACAGGAATGCTGTCCTCGTCCTGCGGGCCGAGACCAGAGCAAGGCTCAGGAGAGCCCCGCGTCGTCCCCCAAAGGTCATGTAAAGCCACTCACAGAGTCTCCGGCGACAGGGTCCTGCAGGGCACTGTAGAAACTGGAGCGATCGTCCTCCTCATCCATGTAGACCGGAGGTTCGTAGGAGGTCATGAAGGTGGAGGGTCTGTACAGGTGCTTGTTCAGGTGGTGCTGTCTTTTGGTGGACGCCTAAGGTTAAAACACCACATCCCTGTAGTTTTGACAGGCCACAGAGGACAGACACACCACACTTGCTGGCCACAGACTCCTCCTCACCTTCTTGCTGTACATGCACAGGTTAGGCGTTCTTCCCGGAACGGGGATGCCGGCTTTCGTCAGCTTGATGAAATACTTCTGCACTCTGCTGGCCACCTGCAGGGACCGTCGTTGACGGGCGGGGTTAAATAACCTCACCCTAACCATCACCCTAAGTTCAGCACACATTACCACTATGAGGCCAAACACATTCCCGCTTCACGGAGCAGACAGCTGCGATTCCTGCAGTCTCCCTCTTAATTACTGCTCCCGTTGGCTGGTGAAGTGACACACTCAGCAACAGTCATCCGGAGGGCACCTGCTTGGCCGTCCTGTTTCCCAGCTCGTCGGCAATCTTCTGCCAGCGTTTGGACTCCACCTCCTCGGGGGGGAATTTCAGGAGTAGCTGTTCCAGCTTTTTCTACACAGGGCCAAGCAGAGCGGAGCCGTCGGAAACGCGGTTGCGGCTGAGCGGGGTTTAAACTCGGCTAGCTTCTCAGTCAGCGGATCTCATACCTGCTCCTCTACAGTCCACAGCTGGTTGAAAGTATCGGGCTTATTCTGGTCACACATCCTGCCCCTGATCATCTGCAGGGGGGAGACAGGGTTACCGACATCGACTCGACGGCACCTGATAATGATGATGACAGCAGCTTCCGCGCTGGAGGCCTACAGACGTGTAGATAAGCATGTCTATAGCACGCAGGAAGAGGGATTCCCGTCCATCCAGGAGTCACGGCGGTAATCCTGCTCAGCGATACTTATTCTAACGTGGGGGGGGGGGGGTTTAAAAACATATTTACAGTAATATTCCACGAGACGGCACAGTGGCTACCTGCTGGCATAATGCTAAGTTTGAATGGGGAGCAAGCACCTACCGACAGTCAGACGTAACAGGTGCGTGTCTCAGAGCGTATTTAGGCTTCAGGACATGTTTGTGGGATGACAATCACACGGCATCTCAGTGGGCGAAATTAACTAAAAGGCTCAGGAAACACAGTGTACCTGCCCTCGGCTGCTGGAGCTGCTGAGATCTGGCCCGTCACTAGAGGGCAGCGCAGAGTACAGCGCAGAAGGCTCTCCGTCCTTTCTGGAATCCAGAGGGCTTTTTGGTCGGGCTGGTAATCCCACTGTAGAGAGAAACGACACGTGACCTGCTGTATCTGCCTCGCACATCAACGATTCCCGACAGGACACGTCCACGGGGTCAGACTGGGGCAGAGCCAGGGGTGACCTCAGGTCACTCACCCCTGTCAAAGATGAGCTTTGTCCTCCGAGTGTTCCGCTTTTTGTCGCAGAATTCCCGCTCAAAGTCCCCGAGACCCGAGGTGTACTGATCCCATGCGATGTCTGGAAGCTGGACCACCCGCTGAGGGCCCGGCAGGCCCAAGACCATCTAGCCGGCACAGGTGGCACGGGGGTAAATACAGACAGGTAGATGAGCAAGTGGACAGTAAACGGTCACTGAACACCCAAGTGTAACACAGTAAAGGTCTGAGGCTAAAATCCTTAACATCACCTCCAAATGATAATATAGTTTGCTGGAGGGGAGAACTGCAAAGGTATTGATTAATTCCTGGCGATATTTAGTGAAAAGCTTCCTTAACGTTTGTCATATAGGAAATGGTCTAATAATCGTGTATAGAAGCTTTTCTGCACTTTGCTCTGATTTGTACGTTTCAGCTCAGACCTGATGTATGGCATTATGGCTACAGTGTTACCGTCAGCACCAATGAAATGTGTTGCCCCACCCCCAGCGAGGGGCACTCTGGCTTGTGATTGGCTGGCTGCCATACCTGCTTCTGCAGCTGCTCCACAAAGCCAATTGGGTCACCCAGCGCCTGCTTCTGATGACGAGCCAGGGCCTCTAGGTCCTGGATGGCCTGGGTCCGCTGGGCCTCCAGCACACCAATCGTCTGCAGCAATCTCTGGTAGCTGGCGACACCAAAAAGATACGATGTATCGCAGCACGTTCAGCAAATGTTATCGGGGGGGGGGGGGCAGTGTCAGGGGGGACCCTTCCCCAAGTCATCTCTCGATAAACACATTTAGTATTGAAGCATTTATACAGACCCACCTGGTCTAGTTTAAATGGTCACTCTTAGATCGGTACGGTTTAATAGTAATCTTCCTTAGGCTTGGTAAAATGCTCACAGCATTTTCCACGATCGTGACACATGAAGGACCTCTGGCTGAAGACCCACTCGAGGCCTGGCAGACTGTGGCCTGCTGAGACAAGGCCAGCGAAGCTTCTCAGAGCCACTTAACCAGACGCCCAGTCCCAGAAGCCCTCATGCTGAAAGACAGGCTTTTTGTTTTACTGCAGGACAACACCAGTTACACGCTAAAACAGGAATATTACAGTAAACATCCTGCCCCACAAACACAAAGCATGTTTTAATGCCAAGAACTAATCACAGGATGGAGCTGTTGTTTACCCATTTAACCGACCCGGCCAGGAGCCAGCAGTGAGGTGATGGGACTGGCTGGGCACACCAGGCTACCTGCTGGATCACACATCCAGGCACAGGATGTCACCAGCACCAGCACACCACGGTCACCTGACTACTGCCCACAGTTAACTGAAAACACTGCACAGCTCTCAAACTGCACTTAACTATCTACAGCTTACAGCATTCATTTGCACCTGTCTGCATCTTTTTCAAACTCCACCCAAGATCTTTCCTATCCTGCTTAAATCAGCTGTTAGCCTGACGCTCTGTCCAACTGGCAGGTAAAACTCCAACCAGTAGAAGTTGCCTGTATTCATGACCAGCAGCGTTCATGAATAAAAACAAGCCTTACTGAACCTGTCAGGGTCAAACCATGCTGAAAGAGTGCAGATGGACATCAGGCCACACCCCCATCCACACCTCAGCCAATCAAACAGTCCGCAGACCTGAGCCTCCCAAAGAAAGCACCTCGGGATTTTTCCTGATATGTCGATGGGAGTCGTATTTAAGCACAGGGCAACTACCGGGCAAGTCCCGAGATTCTCAAAGCGTTCCTGGGCTTTTTAAACTTGGCTTTAAGAGGACTGACAAACAGTCCATTTACTGTAAAACCTCCAGCAAACGCATTAACATGCTTTACCACAGTAACGAGAGACACTAAACTGGTACCGAATGGGGTTTAATATCCCTGAGGTGAAATGGCGAGGCTCCATCTGACTTTAGGCCCAACGGAAAACTACTGACAGCTGGCAGCGATTAGGTGCCAGGACACCACGACGGGCAGCGAATAACCAGTGGACGGTTACAGAGCCAAGTGGAGAGCAGTGCCACCAACCCGACTCGTATCTGTCCATCTTCAGCGGGGCCGGCCGCAGAAGACACGTTACCAAGGACGGGTGAGTGCCCCCAGCAGGACAAACGGCACATATTGGAAACATACAATCACAACAAGCAGCCTTTATCAATTTAAAGAGCCACGTCTGAAGACATTAACTGCAGGCGTCTCGCCAAGCTGCTCTCACGTACTCTTTGTTGTGTTTCAGGGCCAAATGATCAGACTCGAAATAGTAGACGTCTGGGTCGTCTTCGTCATCCTCATCCTCCTCGGCAGCCGGGCCGCCTGCTGGTTCTTTGGTGGCTCGGGAAGCTTTGCTCTCCGGTGACCCCACCTCGCCGCTCTCACTGACCTCCGACGACCCCAGCACACCGCTCTCATTGACCTCTGGTAAGCCCGCCTCCCCAAGGGGGCTGCCGGTGCTGTCGCCGGAAGTGGGGCAGGCCTCTGCGGGAGTCCCGGTCTCTCGGCCCTCCTTCAGCCCACTGTCCGCCAGAGATAAGCTCAGCTTAGGAGGGCTGCCCCTGCCCCTCCGGGGCGAAGTCCTCAGCGCGTATCGGTGCTCTTGGGGCTCGGTGAAGCAAGGCGTGTGGGCGGGACTGTGAGCCAGGCCCTCAGCCGACCGTGATGGGGTGACCTCTCCGGAGACACCAGGTTCACCCGGCACCACACACAGACCACCGTTGGCGCTGTCCCCTGCTTGATCCAGGGCCGGGCCGCCAGCATCGCCCACCACGTCCACCTCCTCCTCCACAGTCGGGGTCTCGGAGGGGCAGCCCTCTTGGTCAGCAGGGCCCATCTGTTCGGGGTGTGAGTTTCTAGAAGGCACGTCGGGGTCAGGACTGCAAGACGACTCTACCTGACCGCCATTGGGCAGGGTGGAGATTCTACATTTCTCCTGTTCCTCCGGGCCACCATCTACCACAGCCTCGAGTCCTGCCGGGTCTGGCACGGGACTCCTGCTTAGGCCCACCCCTCCACCCGGGTCCCGCTCATTCAGGCCGTTGGTGATGCCATAGTCGTCGCCGGTGTCTGCAGACTGGCCATCACCCTCTTTGGAGTCTCGGGCCGTCTCAGATTCCCTCTCACCTGCACCATCCTGCACGGAGCGTAGCCCAGGAGACGTGGAGTCATCCTCCGCCTCAGCCGCCTCCTGAGTTTGGCAGGGGGAGGGCCTCTCGGCCTTTGCCGGGGAATTGGGGGCCTCACCAGAGCGAGAGCGACCCCTGGCTCGCTTGAGAAGCGGGGACCCCTCCCGGAGCTGGCAGCCTTCCGTCTTGTCGAGAGCCTCCCTCTCAGAGAAGGACAGGCCCCGCTTCCGAGGGCTCATCCAGGCCTCCCGCTCCCCTGGAGGGTTCTTTGTGTCAGCTACCTTCCCTGAATGGCTCCCTTTGGGGGAGGGCTGCTGCAGAGCTGCCGTCTGCTGGCTCTCCGACCTCTTCTTGGGCGACCGGGCTCGGGGCAGGGCAGCCTGCGAGGAGTCATCCGACTGGGCGATGCTGCGGTTCCTGAGAGTTCGGCCGCAAAAGTTTTCATCCAATCCATTTATCCCCACTGACGACCTGGTAACGCGTGTCGAGCGAGAAGCAGCCATACTATGGCTAATTCCTACAGCCTCCACATCGCGGTCCGCTCTCCTGTGGCGGATTCTGGGCGCCTAGGAGGGGGGAAGAAAGACCATGATCAATACGGTGGGTTCCCATTGTGTCAGGAAGAGCACAAACAGCCTTTCATGAGTGGGTGACATGATGCAGAGCTGCGCTGTAAACAAGCGATTCGTACCACCGGATACATCATTCTAGAAAATGGGTCTGCCACACCTGTCTAAGCTCAGACAGCTCACCTCCTCACGTGACATCATCAACTAAGGGAACAGAGCATTGGGCAACACAGAAGTTTTGGAATGTCCGATGTGGTGTGGAGTAGGGATGGCTTGATTTTCATCTCCAATCACAATAACACAACCTTAAACAGCAGCCCAAAAACCCTGACCCCAGTACGATATTCTTACATACACTTTTATGAAGATGTTCTGTTTGGGCCGATTCTGGCTACCATATTTCTACCACTTTTTGTATTGTAAAGTTGTCTTCAGTAGCACAAGTCGAGGATTTGTTTATGAAACAATTACAGTACAGTGTTCACTCACACGAAATTTTTCGGCCATTTCCGGTACATGGCTATTGTTATACAGCCATGTAAGACGATGCACAAATATTCTACTTCCATAAGGGAATAATTACAAAATTACTAAATGAAATTGCTTGTGTATATCATCCGATTACAGGCTCTTTTTTCCCCAATAACCAAGCCAGTATTTTTGTACTGAGTATTCGTAAGGCACCACTCCAGCATGGAGTCCAGGACCCTGGTGAAAAATACGGCAAATGGGCCAGGGGCTTGAGGACCTTCATCATTACTAAGCTCAGATGATCATCTCTACAGACACGAGTCAGACTTGATGAAGGCTATCTTTCACCAGGTGCCAAATATAGTCGCGAGAACGTTCACGCGGGAAGGTGTGTCACAACGACCAACATCACTGCCCTCTTGTGTTACCTGTGTCCAGAGTTACGCAATGCTGATATGAGCACCTGCGGCTTCAGGCCAACACCGTGAACACAATGTGACAACGTGAGGACGGTGACGAGCTGAGTCTGGACACCTGTTCACACACTCAAGGTAGCGCGAAAAGGTTCTTCACCCAACAATCAGCTGAGATAAATCAACCAGCAAACTCTGAGCATTTAAAAGTTTAATAAGAAAAATCAATTTTTAAAGCAGGTGTTAAATTACATCGACATAATTGCTTTAAAATCACATATAGGACAAGTCAGATCAGACAAACGGGAAGACGACTTCACCACGGCATCTTCCTGGCTATAACTGTAACAAGAACAGCTGAGAACGGGGAACACCATTTACCGAGCTGCCCAACAAAGACACATGCCAGGGAAGGGAGGCAGGGGCACCTGCTCTAGTTAAGGACACAAAGCTGGAATGCGAAGGCTAACAGCTCAAGCTGTAAAGAATTACAAGCCACCGTGGAAGCAAGCGGGGATTAAAAAAAAAAAAAAAAAAAAAAAACAGGGAATAACCTGCAGCCAAGGCGAGCTGGTGACAGAACCTCCAGATGGGAGGGGGGAGAATACCAGGCAGCGAAGCAGGTGACACACTTCGCCATGGGCAGAGAGTTGAGTCAAGAGCCGGCACGCTCGCCATCCACTGTGTGACACAAAGGGCACCGTGCAGGTGCCAGCCCTGCCCTCGGCATCGTAGGGGGAGGGTGGCAGAAGAGGTAAGAGCTCCCGGCCACTATCATCCTCTAACCGGGACACACCGGGCTGCAGTGCCCAGCAAGACGAGCGGCCACACTCGGGATCATTCACGCACACACCTCCAAACAGCTCTCAGCGACAGAATCATAGAGAAGTACCTGACTGAAAAGGGCAAAAAATAAGTAATAAAAAATACGTGAATGATGCCATTCAGAAAGCAAGCTAGTGGACTCCTCTCAGTCGTGCTGTGAAGTCACCCTACACTTCAGTTAAGGTAGTCGAGCATGACCAGGGAGGTTTTTACAAGCAGAACAATCATTCTGCAGTTCAGAAGCACAGCAAGTTCCTTCAGTGCATCCAAAATCGTTGATTATCTTGATAGTTCAAAAGAAAAGCAGTCCCTGTGACCATGAATACCGTCCAACTATTAGTGACTATTCACCTCCCAGCCCAGCAGAAAAACTACATTTGTTTCTCTGTAATTAGCTGCTAATGTTTCCAAATGTATGCATTTTGCCTTTCCATGTCTGGAAATGCTGAGAGGATGCTGGTGGGCTTCACAACACAGAACCACACCAGTCTCCCGAAACGGCCATCTACACGCATGGACAGCACACGCGTGTCACAGACAGCGGTACACCTGTTGCTTCCTGGAGGGAGATTTGTAATCTGCCATCATGGCAGCAGAGAGAGTGACACAGCTGAAACCGTGAACACGCTGCGAGAGCGAACCACCTCCCAACCCACGGACACACACACAGGCCGAGTGTCCCGAAGGAAACAATGAGCGTACCGAGCTTGGACAAGGGCAGAAAAGCATCCAGATATGGGTAACAGCATTGGGCAGGCATCCTGCTAAAATACACTCACCTGGAAGGAACTACACCATTACTCCACACCAATTCAGAATTACCCAGAGATCCTTCGAAGGCTAATGTGATTTGATCAGGCACAAAGATGACGAAATCAAGGGGAACGTTATCCCCATGTATTCACAATTACAGCAAGCAGTGCTGAATACGTCTTAGTTACACCCTGCTAAAACGACCTGCGGTTAGCGGAGCTGCTCTGGACACAACACAGCTTTTTATGAGCCTCGAGAGCAGGCGTCTGCAGGGACTACATTACACCGACCTCTCCTACACAATCAGCGGTAATACAACATACACACCTCCATTTACAGCAATGGAAACCAAAGTTAAGCAAACCAAACTTCGTAGTCGACTGTGCCTGTCAAACTACCGAGAGTAAAACAGACAGTTCTATTTGTGTGTGCTCTCCTTCCTAACGGACTACACAAGACATGCTGCCTGCTTTAAAACCTGCTGCATCGAACATTTTCATGAAGTGGACCTTTGGTTTTAAGCATCAGAAAGGCACGTGCCACTGGCACACACTTCCGCCAGACAAAAGAGCGGCACCACTGAATTCAAGGAAAAGGTCAAAGGTTACATGTAAACATCAACAATTAGATGATGCATGTCTGAAACTAGACACACTGCGATGACAGAAATTAGGTCAACATCTTACCTTGGTCACGCCTACTATCAGACAGAAGCATTACTGTTTAAAGACAGAACTTCTGGAATGGAACGGCTTTAACAGTTCAGTCTTACAGCTGCCAGGTTGATCAATAATAATTGGACCAGAGATCCTACAACACGGCCGTGTGTAGCGCAGTACAGCCTCCATTAGCCGTCTTCATCAATAAAGCATTCACTAAAAGAGGCAATGAGGTGCCTCATTACAGGACACACAAGGCGGAGGGAACAGGAAGTAACGGAGCTACTGCTGAGGCAGCACCAGAGACCCTCAGCAAACTACTGCTAGAACACTTCTGGTGACAAAGGATACGACTTCATTACATACTGCAAAGAAATCAAACAACACGAAACCCAGCTGTGTAGAGGAACTGCCACCTTTACAGTTTATTAGTGCGTAGATAAAGATCCTGGAAATGCGTCCCAGGGCACCTGGCTTCTGACAGCTCTGTGTGAGCTTTCTGAAGCTGGATCAGTCCATACACCCAGGACACATAAACGCTCACCATAAGCAGGCAGGCACCCCCGGGTCTCACTGTTCAGGACAGCCAGTGGCAGTGCTCCTTATTGGGGAGTGGGCATTCCCAACACAGTGTCCAGGTGAACAGTTCATCATCCATTCCCAAGTACTTATGGCTGGACGTATCTCACGGGACGCTCAATGTTTTAACTGCAGTGTTATCTGAGGGGAAAACCCTCTCTGTGCCTTCCCCTGTCTACTCTGTACCAGCAGTTAACAACAGCTTGTGTACATTTCAAGCTTCCCCCCAGGCACCGGTGTGTAATGTTAGATAAGAAACACCACTCACATCGGGAGTGGTCTGATATTTGGCGCCGACTTCATGAGTGCGGCAGTGAGATTTAATGAGAACATGAGACACGCATGACGACCACTGAGCTACAACGTGTGTGCGGCTTCCCAGCTCAGGGTGTCAAAGCCAGGCAGACCTTCCCCAAACTCCACCCACTTTCTAATATCTGCCCTATTATCTATCCTAATAGATATCCTAGTATCCACCCTAATATCTATCCTAATACCCGCCCTAATATCTATCCTAATACCCGCCCTAATATCTATCCTAATACCCGCCCTAATATCCACCCTAATACCTGCCCTAATATCCATCCTAGTATCCGCCCTAATATCTATCCTAGTATCCGCCCTAATATGCACCCTAATACCTGCCCTAATATCCATCCTAGTATCTGCTCTAATATCTATCCTAATACCCACCCTAATATCTATCCTAGTATCCGCCCTAATATCCACCCTAATCCCTGCCCTAATATCCATCCTAGTATCCGCCCTAATATCCGCCCTAATATCCATCCTAGTATCCGCCCTAATATCCATCCTAGTATCCGCCCTAATACCTGCCCTAATATCCATCCTAGTATCCGCCCTAATATCCGCCCTAATACCTGCCCTAATATCCATCCTAGTATCCGCCCTAATATCCATCCTAGTATCCGCCCTAATACCTGCCCTAATATCCATC
>JAACJT020000036.1:1002440-1016536 GCA_009936485.2 Gymnarchus niloticus
ATTAATGTCTGTGCGTCAATACATTTATTTATTAATGTCTCTGTGTCAATACATTTATTAATGTCTCTGTGTCAATACATTTATTAATTAATGTCTCTGTGTCAATACATTTATTAATGTCTGTGCGTCAATACATTTATTAATGTCTCTGTGTCAATACATTTATTTATTAATGTCTCTGTGTCAATACATTTATTAATGTCTCTGTGTCAGTACATTTATTAGTCTGTGCGTCAATACATTTATTAATGTCTCTGTGTCAATACATTTATTAATTAATGTCTCTGTGTCAATACATTTATTAATGTCTCTGTGTCAATACATTTATTAATTAATGTCTGTGCATCAATACATTTATTAATGTCTGTGCATCAATACATTTATTTATTAATGTCTCTGTGTCAATACATTAATGTCTCTGTGTCAATACATTTATTAATGTCTCTGTGTCAATACATTTATTAATTAATGTCTGTGCGTCAATACATTTATTAATTAATGTCTCTGTGTCAGTACATTTATTAATTAATGTCTGTGCATCAATACATTTATTAATTAGCCTGCATCTCTAGGTGTATTAAATAATGAAGGTCCGCAGGGCGCTGACTCTTAACGGGGGGTTCGAGCTGAGCTCCAGGCAGCTCTGCCGCTCGGATGGACAGACGGACAGACGGACGGGGGTCCCGAGCAGCTGACAGCCGCGCTGGATCGTCCGGAATGCGGTAGATGGAGAGAGAAACTGGACTTTTATGGAAAGCGCCTGTCAGCCGTAACCTCAGCCACAAGGCAGAGCGGACTTGACAAAGTCTGGATTAGTGCTGAGCTCCGTCCTCATCCCGGGAAGGTGGAGGATAAATCGATCTGAATCAGGTAAAGCCGATCATCTCATCCATACAGGGATCTTTAGGCATTCGCTTTATTACCTTGAGACCTTTTAAATCAGAGTATTCAGTACTCAGTACTCAGAGTTTTTAAAGCAGTCCTCATCATCCCGCTTGAAACGCATTTCTTTTATTATTAGGATTATTATTAGGATTATATGCCCTGATATAATCGCTGGGCTCTAATGACCCGAAGGAATTTTAATGAACGAATTATGTTTAATTCTTATTAAAGTCAGACGATTCATACACGAAAGGCGTCGATGCTGTGTGACCATATCGGAATCAAGTCAACTTTTTACCTCCAGATCCAGTCTGAATATTAAAAATAAGCTTTAAGAAATAATAAATGGCGACAACATGTAACTTTTCCAGCGTTACGAGTTTATTATAATGTTTTAATGAAATTTCGGCATTAGTAGCTAGTAAGAAGTGTGTATATATATGAGAATGTTAGTGTTGTCGAGCTGTAAAGCAGATTTAATATTCGCTGTGTTAAAAGTCTTCCCTAGGCGCCTATAAATATCTCCTCTTTTGATATGAGCGCACTTCTGTGTTTTCACAGCTCTCTCTGGAGTGTGTGTGTGTGTGTGTGTGTCAGCATCTTAGAAACCCTCCTTGTGTGTTGGTGTTCTTACACACACTTTCCTGATCAAATCTGACAAGGCGGCGTAGTTCTGAGTTAAATCACTGCCTCAGAGATGATTCAGAAAAGACCCCTGATCTCCCCCCAAAATCCCCATCAGGCAGGGCCAGGTGACCTGAACTCACTGCCTCGTGTGTCCCCTTCTCCGGGGGTCTCCACACTGTCAAGGATGCTGTGGCTTCACCGGCCGGAGAACTGAGAACGAAGATCTTACGGTCCACCCAGTTACATACTGGGCTTTGCGCTGACTGTCAAAATAAGGAGATGTTACATTTGCCGAGAGAGAAGTGTGACGTTCAAAAGGACTGCTGCTCATGTACAGCAATGTGGTGGAAAAAACGCTGTAAAATGAGGATGCTTTCAAAAATAATGCAGAAAACAGCAGAAAATAAAACTTCAAAACAGCATCAGTTCTCCTCAGCAGACGTGTGCGCTGTTTTTTTAAGAACTCGGCAGCTTCCACAGTTTACTGTGGACTTTGTGTCTGTTTCTTAAAGTCTATCTGGAGGACCACCTACACCAGCAGACACACGTCATGATTTTTGTTTACTGTCACAGAGAAACTCAGGCAGGATTCAGAGCCACCCTGTGGTTAAAAACACATTCCTGGGGTAGCTTTATGTGCCTTTCTGATGACACCCCAAGGTCATTCCTGCTGTAGCGTGTAACCGCGGTCCGTGTGCTTCTCTTGGCAGGCCCTCCTCACGCCGAAGCTGACATCTAACATCCGTCGTCCAGTCCGAGCGGCAGAGTGAAGCGGTCATGACTGACGTGGCTCAGAAACAGGAGGTCAGACGCTCAGGCTCTCGCTGTCATCGCTTTCACGGTCATTCAGTTGAGAACGGGATCTTGGTCTGACAGTGGCAGAGGAACCAGCACCCATTTTGCAAGCTAAGTGTGCTGAAATTCTACAGATGATACAACAGGAAGCATTTATAGTTACGAGACAATTTATCAACAGAGAAACCTCAACAGGTTTACTTGCTTACAGCGATTTTGCCTACCTGATACCAAATGACTACACAATCAAATACTTCTCATCTGTAAATAAGAAATTTTAGGAACAGTTTACACAAAGTTTCATTTGTAAATGAATAGTTATTAAAGATACTGACATTTTAATGGAGTGTATCAAAAAGCTCGATTAACATATCCCCTATGGTGTAGTGAGAGAGTCCTTGTTTTCAAGGATAGCCAGTATAAATTGTTACAATACAGAAAGCCAGTGATAGCTTTGATATGTATTCAGCAATGGGACAAAACGATGAAGGTGGTCTCCTTTGATTTGCTGAGAAATGGGTAACAGGTTGAGTATGACACTGAATTGAGTTTCTTGTCCTTTTGGTACAAGTTCCATGAGAGCTCCCCCTTGTGGACGTCGGCTCTACTGACACTCGTCTCACCTTTCCTGTCTTCTCATCTTTCCCACGCATTCTGATGGCTCGTGTAAAGAAACTCCTGTCTACCTGCAAGCCTGTGCAGAGAAGCTATGTGCCAAAGCTTGGCAAAGGGGACGTAAAGGATAAGTTTGAAGCCATGCAGAAGGCCAGGGAAGAACGTGGAAAGCGACGGAATCAAGAAGAACGTCAGAGGCGGAGGGAGCAGTACATTAGGGAGAAAGAGTGGAACCATAGGAAACAGCAGGTCAACACAGAGCAGCATGAGTGTGTCCTGCATGGCGTGAGCCCCCGGTACTGACAGTTTCCCTTAGCAGGAAGTCTAACCCTGAGGCATCATGCTGTATGTTGGTGTTGCTCAGGGTACCACGATGCTACGATTCCGTTGCTTAGCAGCCTGGACAGAGGCAGGCAGGATGGAAACAGCCCAGACAGGACAAGAGAGATTGCGTGCCAGAATTTAAAATGGCCTGGAGAATTTTACGTTGATCTTTAGAAAATGTACAGGAGATTTGTAACAAACTTCACGAATGTGATGTGCGTGAAATAGTGAAATGGCTGAAAGATCTCTCCTGACCGCTGAGATCTAATTAGTCTGTTAATCAGCACTCCAAGCAGGGACGGGATAACCCCATCTCACACAAGGTTGCATGTCAGACAGCACAGACGTTGTTTATCTAGGAACCTTTCAAACAGAGCACAATGATGGCAGACACCATCAAAGACCACAAAGTACTCATTCCTGAATGGTATCTGTAGGACCAGAGGATTTTATTTGCTATGTGAACCCTACCGATAACTCATCAGTCCACACAGTCTTCTCCTCTTTTCGGGATTACGATACACCAGCGTGGCTCCTGGGCCACGGCCGATGCGACAAGATAAACCGTAACCTTTAACGGCTTTGTGCCTGGTGTCCCACAGATGAAGGAGCTGCTCGCCTCCAGCGACGAGGAAGAGGAGGTCAAGCCAGTCAAGACAGAGAAATTGTATGTCCCCAAGATAACAGGTAGGTGAACACTCACCAGATGACGCCGAGTTCAGGGCCTCGCCATATTCCTGTCACTGAGTGGGGCCTTTGGCAACCGTGGCAGGGAGTGTCAAGGGGAAATTCGCAGAGATGGAGAAGCAGCGGCAGGAGGATGAAAGGAAGAGGGCAGAAGAAGAGAGGCAGAGGCGAATGACCCAGGACACGCTGGAGAAGACCAAGATTCAGAGGGAGCTGGCCAAGAAAGCACAGGAGGTGGGTCCCCCGTGGGTGGAGACCTGCATCCAGCTAACCTTCCAAAGGAGCGACTGAGGTCAGCTCCTGTTAACCACGAGGTCACCTCACAGACAGACGCACGACATCTCCCAGGCTAATTTATGGACACACTGCCGCAGATTGGAGCGTTTATGTAGTGCATTGACACTTCCAGACACGTGCATTAGTCAGATGTCTAGGCGCAAAACAAAACCAAAGAGGGTGACACCCATTTAGAAAATATCTTAAGAGACTGTTTATGTGCGTTTATCAGCAGGACTCAAAGTTCTCTTCTTCTGTGGGAGGAGCGACTAACAGCCAAGTCTGTGCTGTCATTCTTCATGTATGTTTCCCCTTTTAATGACAGCCATCTGGACTTGGTGTAGCACTTGAGTAAATCCTTAATCTCAGCTTAATGGAGGCTCATCTGTCTTCAGAGGATGCAACTCATTGTCCTCCATAAACAGAAGGTGGGATATGGCCAGGAATGAGGGCACTTAACACTGAGATAAACCATGAGCCTCTGAGGAATAAATTAAGAAGCCCCCAACTCAGTAACTGTTTTCATTGTTTCATTCATGCTGGGGACGCCTGTGTTGTACCCATTACTCCTAGTACAGCAGCATGACTGCTGACAGTAGATCCTCTCCTACACACTTTGAGACTTCGTTAATCGACCAGCAAAGCCAGCTTATTTTTTGTTACAAGTAGCTTGTCATCACCAGCAGGCCGATTCATTTAAGTCTCTACACTGGGTTTCATGAAGCGGTCTGCTCTCCCCCTCTAACTCGTTCTTTGTTCGCTGCTCATGATGGATGGAAATACAGGATGGGGACGATTCCCTTCTGGTCAGAGTGGTCCCGGCGAAGCCCTCCAAGCCTCCAGGCAGGATCAAGATGAATTTCGAAGAGCTAGGGAAAGCTCGGGGAGAGGAGGAGGAGAAGGAACAACGGTATGAAGAGCACAGACTCTCCTTCCGTGAGGCTAAGAGGCGCTCCAGGGCTCTACAGGTGAGCTCAGTCCATCTGCTGGGCCAGTTTCATCAACCCCAGCTTCAATACAGATTGTGGGAGTAACTGGTGTAAAAATACGGCAGACGTTTTAACTCTTCAGAGCCACTTGAGTTATCCGTTTAATATCACTGCTAAAATGTGGTCAATCAGTGCGCTTAACACCCTAATCAGATGATCCAATTGTAACCACTCAAACTGCTGTATGGCTACAATGTTATTACGTATACGCAAGTAGAAAATTATCGGGATGGTAATGCGTAATGTACCAACTAGACAGCAAAATGCACTGAGCCAATCTGTCACCCTACAAGGACGAAAATGATTCCAGAGAACAGGAGAAGGAGCAGGTGAGCCCAGGCAAGCTGAAAATGACATTCGAGGAGCTGGAGAAGGAGCGGCAGGAGCAGCAGAGACAGCAGGCTGAGGATGAAGCCCGACGGCGGCTGGAGGAAGAGAAACGGGCCTTCGAGGAGGCCAGGCTGCAGATGGTACCCCGCCAGGAGTACTTATTTCAGCGAGCGTGGTTCCACAGCGGACTGCCTCACTTCCTGTACTGGCATTTCAGGTAACGGACGAGGAACCGAATGTCCCTTCCATGAAAGAGGAGGTCCGACCTGGCAAACTGAAGCTGAGCTTCGAGGAGCTGGAGAAGCAGAGGCTAGAGGAAGCGCTCAAGCGTGTGCAGGAAGAGGCCAAGACACGCATGGAGGAGGAGAGGAAAGCCTTCACCGAGGCCAGAAAGAGCATGGTCAGCTGGGGTCTCCTTTGGAAGGAAGGCCAGGCCAAAAGGTCAGGTGAGTCTGGCGGCGAGGGCATAGGCTTACAGCCTGACGCCCCTTTGCAGGTCGTCGATGACGACAACGACATCCTGGCCAGCATCGGGAGCGCAGAGAGCTCCAAGCCAGGCAAGCTGGCCGTCAGCTTTGAGGAACTGGAGCGCCAGAGGCAACAAGAGGAACAGCGAAGGGCAGAGGAAGAGGCCAAGCGTAGGCTGGAGGAGGAGAAGAGGCTCTTTGCAGAGGCTCGTAGGAATATGGTAGGATCGATGGGCCTGAAGTAGGCCAGTCTGCACGTATCAGGCTCTGTTACCAAAACCCTGCTCTTAAACAAGCCACGCTACGCTGACAGGAGAAACCGTTTAGTGTACGGAGTCTCTGTGGTGCGAAGGCCTGCTGGTTTTCTGGGGCATCCAGCTGAACACAGCTGCCCTCAGCTTTACCGCTGAAATTCGCTCTAAAAATGACTCCAATCCTCTAACATCATGAAAGATGGAAAAAAAAATACTAAACCCTGTCATTAATTTCACCTTGACTGTCATGGAAACATTTAAACACGGCATGTGGTGAATTGAGATACACGGGCTCCTGTCCACCAAGGAGCTGTATCATCTGAGCATTTGTAATAACAGCCTAGATCACTCCCCACCCCCCAATAACCAATCACAATGTGAATACATTTAATCTCAGACTAAACCTTTCTGTTAGCTGGATTAAGTTGGCGTTAAAATTATTCACCTTAAATTTAACGAACTTGCTGCTGTGCTCAAATGATATGAACACACCCCTGTCCCATTCTTCCAAAGAGTCCAGTCCAGGATCAGGAAAATTCAATGACCTCATGTGGAGATGGACAAGTAAGCATTTTGCCTTTCAGAACACATTCACATCTATAAGGTTGCCTGTCTGTCTCAATTCAAGTTTAAGGCCAGGTCATACAGTATTTACAGGGTCCATCCCCAAGTTGTCTACAGAAGTTCTCTGGCTGTCCACTTCCAGAAGTAACACAAGTGAAGTTAGGCTTGCATGTCGCTCAAACAATGGCTGTTTGTGGCATTTCTGCATAGCTTGTTTGAGTATGTCATCTTCAGCATGTCAGTCCCGACACCTACATTTCCCCAGGTGTGTGAAGAGGAAGGCCTGGTGAAGAGCGCGTCACAGGAGGCCCTGGCACCCGGCAAGCTGGAGATCAACTTTGAGGAGCTTCTCAAACAGAAGGAGGCAGCTGAGAAGAGGCGTAAGGAAGAGGAGCGAAGACTGAAAATGGAGCAGGAAAAGCAGGAGTTTGAGCAGCTCCGGCAGGAGATGGGAGAGGTTGGTGAGCTTGGCGAGGTTCAGAGAATTCAGGGACAAGCGTGTGAGGGACTCTGCTTATTTCACACAAAAGCACAAAAGACAGGGCTTTTCCCATTAAAGCAGTCATGGCAGACCCGTTTCAACCGAGTACAAGAAATTGGCCAAAAAAAAAAAAAAACCTGGGATATGCAAAAACTACTCCACATTCCCCATGAGGATGAATTAAGTAGGATGATTCTGTGCTCAGCAGTGCATGTTGTATGGGCGCGTTGACAATTAGCTAATTTTTTTCACTACACCACAGCATTTTAAAAATGTCTCACTTTCTTGGTATCAGGAGGAAATAAACGAAAGCTCTTTGGTGGTGAGCACAGAATACGAGGAGCTCAGCAAGCTGAAGAGGATTGGCACAATTCACGCCAAGAACCTCAAGTCAAAGTTTGAGAAAATCAAGCAGCTCAGCGAAGAAGAAATCCAGAGAAAAATCGAGGAGGAAAGAGCACGGAGGAAGGCCATTGACCTCGAGATCAAGGAACGCGAAGCAGAGAGATTCCAGGAGGTATGGATGACCACCACCTCGGTTCTGGAGAGGAATGGGCATGATGGCTATTCTGGATTGAAAGTCAAAGACCCTGCAGCAGAGTTTTTGAACTTAAATTACATTCAATTTACCTGCTTTTGTTTTTATGAGTTTCAGTCTGTTGAGAGGACCCTTAAACCTTTCAGGTAGCTTGATCCAGCATCACACCATGTCACAGAAAACAGGAACATCCAGTGATTGCCTGCTAGAAACCCTGTGGAGTGTTTGTAAACAGTAACCACAAAACATCCTGCTTATCACTGACATTTCTAAAACTACTTTAACACCAGCCCGGTACATTCAGTCTCCTCATAAAGCCACTACAGGCTTGAGCTTTAAGGCCCAGAGGAGGAATATGAGCCTTTATACAGCCACTCACCACTGAGCAGCAGACCCTAATATTGCAACACAAAAGGTCAGGAGACGGAACCAGCAGATCAGACGGCCTTAACTAATATACTCAGAGGGCCATCCCTGGTTCCAGTGATGGGTGATGACTTGCAAACACTTGAATTCTGATTCTTCATCGTAGTAATGCAAAATGCAAGCTCTGATTAGCGGTGAGCAGTAAAAGCTTACGTCCCTGATCATTTCTCCTAAATATCATGGAATCCAAGGGCATTCATTCTTACAGCCCAATTACAAAAGAACTCTGCCAGTTCCTTAATGAACTAGCCTACTCTATTCCAGGACGAAGATGACATCAAGAAGGAGGTCAGAGTCCAGCATGCCCCATTCAAACAGAAAGTGGACATGCAGGCACGGTTTGAGCAGATGGCAAAGGCCAGGGAGGAGCAAGAGAAGAGGAGGATTGAAGAACAGAAGTTACAGAGGATGCAATTTGAACAGGAAGAAATCGACACGGCTCTACAGAAAGTAAATCCTCAGTTTGGACATGTTTGTCCTGCTTTCTTGGGAAAGGTTCCTTTTCAACTATTCCCATTTTACAGAAACGAGAAGCTGAGGAGGAGGAGGATGGAAGTGTCATCAATGGATCCACGGCGTATGATCACGAGGAGGATCACGCCAGGTCTGGGGCCCCCTGGTTCAAGAAACCTCTCAAGAATCAATCAGTGGTGGATGGGGAACCGGTGCGGTTTACGGTCAAGATCACCGGGGAGCCCAAGCCAGAGGTGACATGGTGGTTTGAGGGAGAGCTGCTCCAGGACTGTGAGGACTATCAGTACATCGAGCGCGGGCAGACACACTGCCTGTACCTGCCGGAGACCTTCCCAGAGGACGAGGGCGAGTACATGTGCAAGGCTGTGAATAGCCGGGGCACTGCTGCCAGCACCTGCATTCTAACTGTGGAGAGTAAGCACCACCCCTTCTGACTACATCCACCAATGTCATTTCCAGCCTGTGCATGGGTGGTATGCATGCTTCACTCCCCCCCTTTGGCTTTGGTAACTCTCTCTTTCCCTTCTCTCTCTCCTTCCCTTCTCTCTCTCTCTCTCTCTCTCTCCCCCTCAGCCGAGGACTACTGATGCCCTTTACTGGAACTTTCCTTGTCACTTCTGTAAAACTTGTGGTGGGGCCAAAAAAGGATCGGCAGACAAACTGTCATTCCACCAGTCAGTATTTAATTTTGTGTTTGTGGGGGGGGGGCACACATTGGTGACACCGGGGCACGTTCGCCGTGCCAGTGCCTCTCAATAGAGTGGGCAGACCATCATCCCAGACGAATCACATGTAGACAAAGGCGGTTTGGAGACAATCATTGGTCATTAGGAAGTGTGCCTTCCTCCCCATCAGATATCCACACTCAGAGTTCAAGCTGCATCCACAAGTTAAATCCACACTCAGAAATGTACGTACAACTATCATCTGTAAGTATTTGGAAAGATTGGTCATTTTTATAGGATTGTGCATTGGTCAGTTTTCAGGTGTTGCCTACAGTGTTCCTTAGAAGAGAATGCCGTGGAGTAGAGACCCCATTAAAAAAAAAAAACAAAAAACAAAAAAAAAAACTCACACTGATCATTTAAGTTAATAAAATTAATTAAAATGAGCCTCCAGCATTTGACGTCCGTCCTTCACTGACCTGACCATCATCCGTCTCACATACGGGGTCTGATGAACGTCTCCATCGCTGTGGAGTTGTCATCCTACTTGATAAAATGATTTTACCCTAACCAAATTCATGAGGTGTATCCACACCGGGTACGTAAAGAATTAGTGAAGGTCGAGCACCTTCAAGGATACAACTGCACGACCCTCCTGGGACCACATACCCAGTCACCACTGCTGTAGTACAAAGTTGGTGACAAACAGGTGATTCAACAATGGCATCAAGAGATCTCAGAAAAGGAAGGTCTTTGAGGCCCAGATGTGTTGTCATTACAAGTTTATTTTGAACAAGTGAACAATGCCAAACAGCCAAGGAGAACAGTCATGTCTAATATTAAAGTAGAACAGTATACACAGCAGAACGTCATGGTTTACCTCTAAGGTACGCTCCCTTAAGCTTCAGAGATTCTCTTCTTTAAAACACCCCCCTCTGCTGAGAACTTTACTCAAAAGGAAACATCTCTCACTGCAAGCACATGGCACACATGCAGCCAGACAAGGGCAACAGTTGACTATCAAGTTCAGCCTGAGAGACTCACTACCCACATTACTGCCAAAAACCTAGTCGCTGAGTCAGAACAAGGATTTAGACATGAACTCTGTCATACAACTGCTCATCTGCAGAAAGATCTACCTGCATATTCTAGCAATTTCAGAATACAGTAGACACCTTACATTTCATGGCAAGGTAGTAGTTAGTTGGGGAAAAGGCAGGCATCAGTTCAGATGTTAAACATCACAGTCCCTAAACTTACAGCAAAAACATTTCAGTTATGACAATTCCTCCAATTTACCTTATATGGGAGCCCTTGAAGGGTCTATGTTCAGCAGTAGGATAGACTCAAAGGATTCTTCCTTAGGGACAAACTATCTCGGGCCTGATTCTACGAGCTACACGCTGCAGCATCTTCAAGACTGTGTGTGAGAATGAAGGCAGCATTTTTAAATGGCACTACAAAGCAGGGGCATCGCAGGTTCAACACCAGGCACAGACATGATCATTCTTCCGCTCTCCTTCCACCTTCATCGTCTTGTCTGGCTAAAATCTAGTCACCGAAAACATGAGACTGCATGCAAGTCCCTAGCGACAGTGAGGACAAAATGTTTACGGGTCTGTGCATCATGGTCACACAAAGACTTACCGGGGAACTAAATGTACACATAAGACATAGTATGCATTGAGAAAACCAGCCTACGTTAAAGTCATACAGGAAACAGAACACTGATGGGCAATCAGCTCTGAACCTTAAGTAGCACTTCCTATTCACTGTCTGCTAAGAGCTCCCTTTCATTTGACAGTATAAACGCCATGCATGATTGACAGCTCAGACTTTATGCATACGAAGGCTGTTGCTAACTCATTTGCCCGACAGTCAAATTGACTTTGAATGTTTTAAGGCATCCCTATCGTTAAAAATCTCATTTGATAAAAAGGTCTACATTATCAGCAAAGGCAAATGACAATTCCATCGACAGGTCAAACACTGGTGTCCTTAGGTCATGCTTACCTGTGTTACTGCAGCAGAACCTAAGGTGAAAGGTCTGGGTCACACTGCAAAGATTAAATATTGCACTGTTTGCCATCAGTAAAAATTCAGTTGGGTCAATTCAACACCCTCCAGTACAAAAATGGCTCCAATAAACAATGGCATGTCAATTTCAGTTAAACTACCTGCACAATACAGGATACCACAGTCCCGTGAAAGACTTAAGAACTATGGGAAAACCAGAGTGCTGCAGAACTCACACACACACACACGCCAAAGGATAAGAGGGTTCGGTACAGCTGGTTTACAGAACGACCAGACTACTCCCTCAGTGTACACCCCGGCCAAACACGGTCTATTTCCCTCTGTCACAAAGAGGAAGACAGCGATCTTTTTGTATTCCCTGTGAACACAAAACCCGCCAAAATTACATGACAGCAAATATACTGACATGAGAACAAAGGGACATTTCAGCGAGCGTACCTACAGGCGGAGGTCTAGAAGATAAAAACAGCTAGGCCAGTTCATGATTCGAGCCCAGAGGCACATCACCATAAAAGTTCACAAACGCAAGAACTTTCACAAGCAGTACTTCAGTTCAGCAATGGAATCACATGACCTCCCGTTCAGCTTTTCAGATACTTACCCGCGATCAGATGGGAACTCTGTTAAATTACAGTTTCGAGCAGAAGACACTACATTTGTCATTCTCTCAAAGAAATACATTGAAAGAAAATGGGCTGCTTTGCAGTAATTCAGGGTGGTGTACTTACAGTGGAAATACCCTCTGTAGGCTGAACTCAGGGGAGTCCTGGGGCAGACCTCCTCAGCCCTATAAACCTACAAGCCTACGCCGGATGCATTTTCACACACACAACAGCAAAGCATAAAGGTCCATTTGGCAGTCACGTTTAATCACACCACAGATGCTTTTAAAAATGTGCCAGCAAATAGACAAAAAGAGGCTTTTCCTTAAAAATACTAAAGGGAGGGGGGGGGGAATAAAGACACAGCACTTTGCAGGATCTGAACCACACATTTACCTGTGCTGTAAACAAAAAAAAAAAAAAAAAAAAAAAGAACAGCAAGTGTGCCAGAATAATGGGCAATAAGGTCACATTTCATAAGAACTTGCTTACCGCTGTTCTAAAACTTTCCTGTGAGGGAAAAAGTTGATGCTCTCATTATAAACAGCAGACTACGCCATTGCAGGAAAATGAGGTACAGTACAAAACAGACACTACAGTACTGGGTTATTGCATTGGTGTTTATCTAGCCCACACTAAGCCACAGTTAGACTTGAGCCTACGACAAGACCACAGACCGGTAAAGAACCAACTAAACCAAGTTAAATCACTGAAACGTGAACGTGGACGTCACTGCGGTCGCAGGGACGCAATTTCAATACAAACACATGAACAGAAACGATTCGCAAAAACAGAACTTGGAGAGACAAGACGTTGAAACTTTCAGTCAGCGAGATTTGCACAGGCCGAACGCTTTCAAACACTTTAGCACACCATTTTAGCCACATTCTCCACCCAACTTACCAACACAGGAGGTTTCATTTTGTTTTATTGCAAAACACAACAGGCATTTTAAAACTGAGATGATTTACATGGGAATTACTACAGTTTATAAACATGAGCATCGATCACATGAAATACAGGAGCTGGAATGTCCAAATCTATCATTACCACACTAAAAACAAACTTTATATTGTACAAGGAAAAAACCAAAACAGAGCAAACAAAAAGAACCTGCCCACCCCCCACCCCCCAGAATGTCGTCTTTTCAACACTTTAAACCATAGAAATTAAGATCTTCATCAAGGCGTCTGCATCCAAACATTTAACAAAGGTTTTTCGACAGTGAAGCAAATACTTTATGTCCACTTCACATTACTGGCCCTGTGCAGAGGGAATACATAAAAGATATATACAGCATTAACAACAGAAACGTCTACTGAGCTCAAACATATTAAAGAAGCCTGTATGTGGGAGAAAGGCTGGTTAGTTCTAGAGATGCCGGCTCCTCGGGAGATGGGACACACCTGCAGGGGTAAGGGTTAGCGCCGCACGACCCGAACGCTCAAGGCTCCCGTTAGAAGCAGAGAGGCGGTACCTGCTGAGGCGGGGCGGTGCCCATGGCCTGCGGACTGCCTTGGCCGTAGTAGGCCGCTTGCTGCCTGTAGTACTCGGCCCAGGCGGCGCTGTAGTCAGGCTGCCCTCCAGCAGGGGATGCTGCGGCGGGAGCGGCCTGAGGAGCCGCCTGACCTGGAATGGCGCAAGATCAAAGGTTGGCAGGCGGGGCTTATAAAGTACATAAGCGTGACACCGTGGAGCCACCAATGAGGATGCAGGAACACAGGCGGGCTGTGAGGGGGGGAACGAACCCATCACCACTGCCTCCGAGACGTGGGACAGAAACCCCCTGCATTGCTGTGGGGCCGCGGGGTCCAGAGCCCCAACTGGAAAGGGTCTGACGGTCCCCCGGCAGCCCGGCACTCACACCCCAAGCCGTCTCCTTACCTTGCTTTTTATAGTACTCCTCCCAGGCCTTGGTGTAATCTTGCTGTGGCTGCCCCTGCTGACCTGGAAGTGGGGGGGGGGGGGGGGGGGGGGGGGTCCCGTCCCCTCACCCCGGGGGGGGGGGGTGAAACGACAACAACAATAAGACACGCGGGTGGTAAGCAGTCAGCCACAGG
>JAACJT020000036.1:1032057-1044699 GCA_009936485.2 Gymnarchus niloticus
CATGTGGGTGAGGCTCACATCCTCCTCACCCTGGTGATGAAGCTTCACCGTACCATGTGGGTGAGGCTCACATCCTCCTCACCCTGGTGATGAAGCTTCACCGTACCATGTGGGTGAGGCTCACATCCTCTTCACCCTAGTAATGAGGCTTCACCTTTCACGCCATACTCTACCACTGATGCCCACTGCTAGTTAAACAGAGTTTGTATTCCAACCCACAGGTGGGTCACTTAACCCCACAACGTGGTGTAGAATGGGAGGCAGGTGTTACGGTGTCTCAGGCCTACAGACAGATTTATCGTTAATGTTTTATTTCACATTCTTCCAATTGCAGTCTTTGTGCGGCTGTTCTGTAACCGTGTCGACGATAGACGGAAAAACATGTAACATGAAGATTACAGACGTGATCAAGCCTGGAATGAGAAAGACCATAGCTGGACAAGGACTCCCTTTCCCCAAAAACCCAGAGCAGAGGGGGGACCTCGTGGTAGAGTTTGACGTCAACTTCCCAGAGAACCTCACAGTTACAGCCAAGGACGTTCTGAAACGACACTTACCGGCCTCGTAAGGAACGCATCTGCATGGACTGGCGGTCGCCTCCACTTGTACATGGACAATGCCGCTCACCCACTCAACCCTCAGAAAGAATCTGTGATTTATATTTTTTATCGATATTTCCGTTTATTTTTAAAAATACTTTGCATGCTGAATAAGTCTTGGAAGCGTCAGTAAATGTTTTGATGTCTGAAAGTAAAGATTTCATGTGAGTCGTTTCTGCTGTTAATTAGTTTCATTTTTTCATTTGTACGTCCTTTCTCTGGCATTTCTCAGCAATCCTAAGACTACGGTTCTCAGCAAATCTGATGTGTGGCGAAATCAACATTAAAAGTTTCTGTGACCAAGCATATGGCTCCTTAGATAGAAGGGGACCTCCAGTGAGATTTACCTCAGCTGAACCCTGATCTTTCTGAACCAGATTCAGCTCCATGATTCTAAAGATAAGTGTGGGAACCCCTTAAGCCTAATTAACCACACCAGGGTGCTTATCATAAAATACAATGGAAAGAACAAACATTTATCAAAATCTACCTGGCTTTGATTCACTTGCCTTGGCAAGATGTGATCCCTCAAAGACAGCAAAGCGAACCACAGGCCCTGAAGTCAGGCACATAATGTCCACATTGGGAATCTGTAGTTACCTGTACATCCAATCCAGCGTGTCCCCTGCCTTATGGGCTGCCAGGGATAGCCCCCCATGACCCTGAATAGGACTAAGCGCTTTGCAGAATGACTGGATGGATGGCCGCTGTGATGTACTGTCAGACATTAATACTCTGAGTGCTGAGCTAACTCACTGACGTTGCACTAGTTTTTTAAAAAGGTGAAATTCAAGAAAATTCAAGAAGTACCAAGATCGTTGGAATGACATATAGAAATATATTCAGGGATATTTATTACACAAATAAAGATAAACAGTATGTGAAAACATTTCAAACAGCTAATGAACGATATAAAGCAAAGCACATTTTATGTTAAAGATGGACTTAAGTAATTTACTTCACCTGGTTTAGGTGATGAAACCTGACAATATTTACTGAGGCGGCTTGACGACAGCAACCAGTTATCACTGTATATAACTTCAGCATAGACCCTGTGAATTGGATTATTTTAATGTGAAAACTCTTCACAGTAAGCTCGTGTGATCTTTCGGTCGCTCGGGGAAATGCAATTATGATTATTAATTATTAATTATAGTGTGCTTAGCCGCTACACCCATATACACCTGTACAGCCCTGGGAAAGAGGTTCATCAAATCAGCACGTAATACACGGCAACGCTCCTGCGCTCCGCCAGGGGGCGCCACACCTATTATTATCTGGGCAGGCAGGTGTTTAAAGCATGAATTTTACTCCTCGCATTGTGTATCGCAGAAGGGAGGAGGCATTATTGAACCTTGAACATGCTGTAGCACCAATATTCGTACCACACCTTGAAGGTGCCGAGTCGGTGAAAGGAAGGTTTCCCTCTGTGAGAGTAGTGTCACGCTTATGAGACAAACGAGGCTTCGAGGCCCCATGGTTCGCGAAGCTTCATTTGGCGCCAGCACTAATTGGTTCCTTCGGGATCGTCCCGGCCGCTGCGGGTTTCGAAGCCTCGTTTGTCCCATCGCCTGGTCACACCCGTCACCTGCACCAGGTGGGGTTCCGGCGTGACGTCTGCCATCCCATAATATCCCCACACATGCCCTATTGTTTGCAGACCGGCCAGGTTTTTTCTTTTTTTTTTTTCTTTTTGTTTGTTTTATAGTGAGGAAGCAGGAAGCGTCGCGCCGTTCGCCACCCACCTGCTGAATATTTAGGCTCTGGGGGGCGTCACTCCGCAGCGCTTTCTGCTTTCTGTCTCCTCTCCCCTCCCCACGTCCCGCACGACGGGCTCTCGCCGAGCAACATGCCCCTGGGACTGAGGAAGAAGAAGAGCAAGTCGAGGGAGAGCTCCAATTTGGTGGAGAACGAAGAGGTCGGGGGGCTGCCGCCGCCCCCCGTCAGCCTGAGACCCCGGCTGGTCTTCCACACCCAGCTGGCGCACGGCAGCCCCACCGGCCGCATCGAGGGCTTCAGCAACGTCAAGGAGCTTTACTCCAAGATCGCGGAAGCCTTCAACCTCAGCGCGCCCGAGGTAGGCTGACGAGCCCTGCTCCCCACAGGTGTGTCACCTGACGTCCAGGTGTCCAGGTGTGCGACCCGGTGTCCAGATGTGCGACCTGACGTCCAGGTGTCCAGGTGTGCGACCCGACGTCCAGGTGTGCGACCTGACGTCCAGGTGTATAATATGACGTCCAGGTGTGCCCCCCGACGTCCAGGTGTCCAGATGTGTGACTTGACGTCCAGGTGTATAATCTGACGTCCAGGTGTGCGACCCGACGTCCAGGTGTCCAGGTGTGCGACCCGACGTCCAGATGTGCGACCTGACGTCCAGGTGTATAATATGACGTCCAGGTGTGCCCCCCGACGTCCAGGTGTCCAGATGTGCGACTTGACGTCCAGGTGTATAATCTGATGTCCAGGTGTGCGACCTGACGTCCAGGTGTGCGACCCGACGTCCAGGTGTCCAGGTGTGCCACCCGACGTCCAGGTGTATAATCCGGTGTCCAGGTGTATAATCCGACTTCCAGGTGCCCAGGTGTGCGACCCGACGTCCAGATGTGCGACTTGACGTCCAGGTGTATAATCTGACGTCCAGGTGTGCGACCCGATGTCCAGGTGTGCCACCCGACGTCCAGGTGTATAATCCGGTGTCCAGGTGTGCAACCCAACGTCCAGGTGTATAATCCGACGTCCACGTGTGCGACCCGACGTCCAGGTGTTAAATCTGACGTCCAGGTGTGCAACCCGACGTCCAGGTGTCCAGGTGTGCAGGTGTGCGACCTGACGTCCAGGTGTATAATCTGACGTCCAGGTGTCCAGATGTGCGACCCGACGTCCAGGTGTATAATCTGATGTCCAGGTGTGCCACCCGACGTCCAGGTGTGCAGGTGTGCGACCTGACGTCCAGGTGTGCCACCCGACGTCCAGGTGTCCAGGTGTGCGACCCGACGTCCAGATGTGCGACCTGACGTCCAGGTGTATAATCCGACGTCCAGGTGTGCCACCCGACGTCCAGGTGTGCTTTCCAGAATGGAGCCGGACCCCAGCTCATGTGCCGCAGGTCTTCAGCGCCTGGTGTCACTGTCATGTCTGGTGGATCAGAGCTCAGAACAAGGCTGAAAATGTGAAACGAGCATCTCTTAAATATTCCTGCTTGCTTTGTCATTAGACGTGGCTCATCTGTCGTTATCCTGCATTATACTGCTCAGGATCATATATGACTTGTGAATCTTGGACTGCAAGATGGTGACCTCAGCACATAACCCTGAGTAGGAAGAGGTGCGTTCTGATAACGGCTCCGAGGTCCCTTTGAGTCCAGATCTGAGGTTGTCTGGCTTGTTACGGTGTCTCCATGACCAGGTGGCTTCCTGCTCAGGTCGTAGGTGATGCCCACTGGGGGGGTGACATGCCTCAGGGCTGTCACTGATTTAAGGAACCAGTCTGACGACTGAGGGACGCTCGTCGGCAGATTCAACAAGCGCCTTACGGCGTGTGAACATTTGATATAGAGGCCTGACGGGACACGAAAGTCGTTATGGTAAAGACCACGGTGGCACAAATGTCACCTGAGTACTTTGTCACGCAGACACTGGTTGGTTGAGGCGTGGCTCTGCTCTGCTCTGACCCGATTTTCTCTGGTGTGGAAACAAAAGTCTCTTTAGGTTCTGGTTGAGTCTGCTTTGGTATTTGAAGTTTTAAAATGATTCTGTTTATGAACTGTAATGCTTTTGAATATGAATAAACCCTTACTAATTATCTTTTAGTGGGGGTCTTTTTTGGGTGATTCCCCATGTTCTCTCATTTAACCACCACTCCAGGGTAAATTACAGCCTGGACAGACTGTCCACCTGCTGCTGTTGTGTGGAATTCATCTGAAGGTGACAGACCTGAAAAGTTGTCAGATGTGATGTGTACAGTCCTCAGAGATTTACAGACAGTCAGCCTGGGGGGGGGGGGGCAAACAGTTAGCCTTATGAGGGGGATCCCCCAGATTATCACTGAGTTCTGCCCCACCAGAACTCATGTGTGAGCTTCAGAGGGCTGGTAGTGAGACCAGATGCCCCAGTCTTCTGTGTGAGAGGGCACCCCCTGGCCCATCCCAGGAAGTCCCTCGTATCCTGTATGGTGGGCACGGCCTTCTTCTTAGCTGATAAAACCGCAATGAGGCGTCCCCTGGGTTCCTCTTGGCCAGCTCTTCTCCCACTGACTATCTGCAGAATGTTCTGGAGTCAGATAACGGTTCGTCCCCCGAACCGTTCACCCAGGAAGCTTTTCTAACGTGACTCTTCTCTCCTGGAGGGTGCTAGAGGTTAGTGAGCTCTGCTTCTCCTCTTCCTAGAGAGAACAACAAGCGTTGGGAGTTGTTTACGTGTGACTGCTGCTGTTTTTGTGTGTCAGTGTGGCACGACCTATTTGGGCATAAATTTGTGTTCTTACAGGCAAGTAAGTCTCCTCATGGTGGACTTAAGGATGGCTTGAGTTGACATATGTAAGGTTAGACACAGAACTTTTGTTGGGGACCAGTTCAGCCAAGTGCTTCTGTTCCAATGATTCAACAGCCTGCTTATAAAGTTGATGACATTCACCTCTTCCTCGGTCCACAAATGTGTCACGTTATTCTTAGTCAAAGGACTGGTCAAAGTCAGCTCGTTACTGCTGTGGGTACGGCCGTTAGCGCAGGAGTGGTTCTCCGTGTCCTGCTGCTCTGAAAGCGTGACTGTGTTTTTCATCAGTAGCTGCTTTGACTGTAGCCTGATTGTGGCAGCTGACAAGCAGTTTTTACATTTTAAGAGCAGTTTGACTGCTTTTGCATTCTAATATGTATATTTGATCTTTTCTGGTCTGTGAAGTACAAACCCCAATTTATACTAATAACGAATAGGGCTTCATAAAAACGTGACGGGTTGAGCTCATGTCCTCAGGTTGGGTGTTTTTATGAAGTCCCTGGGATTTGATGTATTCCAGTTGAATTTATTGCTCCGCTTCTCGGACTATCGCCTCTCAACTCTGCACATTTCCACCAGTATGGCGTTAGTTCTCAGAAGAAGGGCTGTAGGTTAAACTGTTTGATTTGTTCGGGACCAGGGACCCAACGAAAGTTCTGCGACCCACTTCGGTCACAGCACTGGATTGGGGAGAGGCTGAGATTCACCGGCTCCTCAAACTGCTGGAAGCTTTCATCACGTTATACCGTCATTCGGTACCAGACCACTCCCTGGTGCACAGGCGTTAGGGCAACCTTGCTCTCCGGAGGGCCTGCCATCCCAGGGTGCACCTGTTTATCGTGGCAGTCGCACACGGGCCTTGGGGGTACTGCTGTGTTTGTGTGTGGACTTTAAATTGGATTTAAAGCTTTAGTCAAAGTTTTTCTCTCATACAGTGTTAATAAACGTCACACAAGCTCACAGGTACACATTTTGTGAGGTTCGGGTTTTCAGAAACGCTGTGGATCAGAGTCTAACAGCGGCTCTTGATGACAGCCAGTGTATTTCAGTAAGAGTGGGTAAATTATCTCCTCTCTGATCTCCTGAGCTGTGCCATAGGCTCTTTAATAGTTAGTTATCTTTCAATGAATGACCGATTTTACAGTATCATGCCCGCTGTTTTACGCTTGGCTCTACAAGACTCCAAAGGCTATGCACTGTCAGCGTTTAACGTCATTGAAACTCCAGGCAAGTCCCTGCTAAAAGAGAAGCCTTTTAAACTCGAGGTAAAATGAATAACTGTTTATTAACTGTGAAAGTGACGATGGTCCATTCTGCCGTCTCTGACATCGGTTTAGGTGTTTGTGGCTGTTCTCTTACTCCAGGGCTGGTCTGGCTTCCTTCCAGACACATGGAGGCCCCGTCCAGCTAATGGAGAAGCCGGTTTTTTCACTCTCTGCTGTTTCCGGGGAATCTCTCGCACGACTCGGAAATGCTCTGTAACCGAGACATCACTGAATGGAGGTGGCTGCCGTGAGAGTGTGTGGCTCCATTTTTTTTCCCGTGAGTCACGGCTCGGCGGAGGCTGTCGGCTTGAACCGTGACCGTTGAGGAGGAGGAGGAGAAGGAGGAGGAGGAGGTGTGATGAACGCCGTGTGTGCATGCAAAGTTCAGAATTCACAGAAGGGTGGGGGGGCGTGCACGGATTTGGTTGCATCATCATGCTCTGTAAATCCTGCTGGGGGGGCCTCCACTTCACCTCGCTCTCGCTCTGTAATGCCCCCCCCCCCCTCCTTACAACACGTACATAAAAGTAACCCAACCTCTCCTAATCCTTTGCCATTTCACAAGATCTGGTTACCAGTGGCAACCATGCTGTCCGTGTCAGCTGGAATGCGTGCAGTTGCTATGACAACGGAGCTGCGGTCATCGATGGAAGCGAGGGGGTGTGGCCATGCATTGCTCCAGCGTGTCTGGCCCGTACGACACCGTGTGGTTAATGTTTCATGGTGTGACACGCCTGTATTTAAGTAACCCCTGAATACCACTGAAGCTGTTGTTTTGTCTGTGTTGTGTGACCCTCTCCCCATCCAGTAGCACCTCCAGATGTATGCTGGGCATTCAGAGAGAGACCTTGTTCTCACAGAATAATCGGGCAGCGAGATGTTGGTGATTTACGGTGGAATGGGAGCCAGGGAGCACTTCAGACCAGATCAGAAACGCTTTAAGACATGGATAGATCAGTAAAACACGTTGGACCCAGTGCCAGGTCTGGGGGGGGGGGGCATGGGGCCAAATGGAAGCATTTCCTGTGATGATTTTGTTGGTCGTGTAGTGTTTTTTGAGGAACAAGGGTTTAGAGTTTTGGCTTTGCCCCAAATGCAGCTATGCTGAGAGAGAGAGAGTGGTCTCCGGTGAGCATATGTAGGGCAGCCATTGTATCAGTCCACTTCGGAAAGCCTGCTTGGATCATATCCACTGATTATGGATGGAGTGTTCTGGGTGAGGCGGGGGGGTCCCAGTTTGATTTGGCAGACGCCATGTCCCGTAGGGGCTTCACTGGGGTCGTCCTGGCAAAGTGCCTCGATCGGTGCTTTGTAGGGTCCCGGAGTGCGTCCTAGCAGTTAATGGCAGTTAACCTGGCAGTTAACAGCCCAGTGACGACGAAGACACTCCTACATCTGGCAAAACTGAAGAGGGTGCAGCACGTATGTGGTTTTTAGACGGCCGTCAGTAACATGATGCGCCCGATTGGTGCCCCCCCCCCCCCAACAGTACAGCAGACATATTCCAAGGAGGACCCTGCTCTATCCTGAACACCATGGCTGGGTCTAGCAGTTTGTTCACGGTGTGGAGCATGCAAAGGAAACTTAGATGCATTTGAAGACTTGATAGTTTACAGCGGGTATAAGAGGTAACAAGATCTTACATTTTGATCTGGAAGAATGAAGCAATGTGATGTTTTTCAGCATGAAGGGTTTATTGTGAAAAAGGATTTCACACGACTCTGTTAATATTACGTGGATATTAAAACCTGAAGTGTAAACACATTTTGAGGAGGGTCTCTGGGAGTCTTTGATGGTATGGAATTGGAAATTATGGCCGATCATCTTGAAGGCTTTGATGTTGAAAGGGATAACAGCAGGTCATTTAAATGCTTATTAGACTGAATTCAAATTGACGAAGCAGCGTGTCGGGCACCTTGATTGTGCCCGTGTGTGTGTGGCTGGACCCTAAAAGAGGGCTCCCTGTCTCTCTCAGATCCTGTTCTGCACTCTCAACACACACAAGATCGACATGGACAAGCTTCTGGGCGGCCAGATCGGCCTGGAGGACTTCATCTTCGCACACGTGAAGGGCATCAAGAAGGAGGTGGAGGTGTTCAAGGCCGAGGAGGCCCTGGGCCTCACCATTACGGACAACGGGGCCGGATACGCCTTCATCAAAGTGGGTGATGTGGCACTTCCCCAGAATTTCCATTAGGAACAGCTAATAGATTGACGTATTTGATATGGAATTCAGACATCAGGCTCCTTTTGGGCTGGCCTGATGGGATGCTTACTGTAGCTGTGATTTATGCTAATACATGAAGAGATATTTAAAGGGGCAGCGAGTTAAGGCAGGTGGTCCTGTGCGATGGGTTTAAACTCGGCACATTATGTGGAGTGCCCCTGAGGTAGAGACCCGCACAGTGGCACCACTGTGTGTCGAAAAGTAGTACTGCACTCTGTTTTAGACTTCGGGTAATTAATGACAGACTGTGAACCCAAAAGCAGGACACGTGATAAGATGTCTGGCGAAAGAGTAAAGACACATCGGTCTTGTTCACGGTTTCAGAGCTTTGCATTTCCACCGAGTCAGTATAAACTCATACATTCATGGAAACTTTCTGGTCACTGACCCTTTCAAACTGAGATATCTCCCCAAATCTGTTTTATAATGTGCTGTTTAAGCTCACCTTCTGCAGTGCGGTGACAATGTTTACTAAGTTCAGACGTATTAAGTGCCCCAAATAAGGGCATTTTCTGAGCCAGTAAGCTGCCTTAATCACCCAAATTATGAGCTAGGGCAAAGTCCTTGAATGGAACCCAGAAGGGAAAAATGTGAAACTGATTGGTTGGCTGCTGCCCATAAATGGATGAAAGCTTTGGCGTCTCGCTGAGCGCTTTTGAGAGCTCTAGACAAATAAATGGGCTGGTCCATGATGAGTGGCAGGTGAGTGACCCACTAAGGCTGTCCCAGACCCGGCCCTCACCATGGCTCTTTGAAAGCTGCCGTTTCACATTTCTGCCAGCAGATGTCGCTCTCTACCTGGCTGCTTGCTAGCAGTTGGCTGGTCGGTGGGCTGAGGTTTGGTTACGTTTCTCTAGTAACTACAAGCTTGTTTTTTATTTTGGTTTACCGCAGAACAATAGTGGGGAGTCAAAACCACACCAGGCTGCTGTTTCTTTGACCATTTCTCCTGAATCTTTACCCAATCCTGAGGTCACTCCCAAATGGTGTACAGGCCCATCCAGACCTGACCCCCAGAGCCCACCGTGCTTCTATAACATGCTGCCTCCCCTCCCCCCGCATCCCTGCTGCAGCGCATCAAGGAGGGCAGTGTGGCGGACAGCGTGAAGGTCATTTGCATAGGCGACCATATCGAGTCCATCAACGGGAAGAACATCGTGGGCGTGCGGCACTACGATGTGGCCCGCATGCTGAAGGAACTTCCACGCAACCAGACCTTCAAGCTGAAGCTGGTGGAGCCCATGAAGGCTTTTGGTGAGTGAAGAGCCCCCAGCCTGTAGAACACCAACAACCAACACGTCATGTTACTATACTTATAAAGCTGTGGCCTTCAAATAAGGACATCTGCTCAGTGCTGTAAATAGGATTTCACTGGCTGGATCTGCTCACATTGCCAGTTTAGTTTCAGCTCTGTAAGGCCCCTGGCCAGGGAAGGCTCCAGTGCCGTTCTGTTACCAGAAGCATCCAGATTTCTCCTCACGGAGGCCTGGTCTCCTTAGATTTGTAAAGATCAGTCTGTCACCATCCCAAACGGACGTAGCAGAACCCCCTGCTATGTAAATGCAGTGCTTTGGGTTACTGTGTGTAAACAGGATCCTGGTCAGTCAAGAACACACATTTCATTGGTGTCTAAGTGAGTCAAAGGGCTTTACGTTTTGGGTAAACTTTGGGTGTGTTACTAATAATCGGCAACACCTGTGTCATTTCCTGCTCTCAGGTCGTTCTGATTTGTTTGCGGTTGTTTCCCCACCTTCCCAAGCTCTGTACTGTAAACAAAGTTGTCCTCCATAGAAATTCTCAGTCAAAAACAATTCTTCTATGGGGCCTGCAGAGGGAGTAGAGCTCTGTGTGTCCGGGACAGATTTACTGCTCCCCGGTGTGTCAGCCCTCCACTGGGTTTCCTGGAAGAGTCAGAAGCAGACAGGCCACGTTCACAGTGTGATGCATTTTGCTGGACTGGCCCTGCTCCTGATTCACTATGATCAGTACCATGTGAGTGAAAGTATGCATTCGGAACACCACCTCCCCTACGGGAACACGGTCTTTTACGATACACGTCAGCCCGTGGAATTCCCTGAATCTCTGATTCATCCAGACCCGTCTTGTGCTCTTATCCGGTCCAGGCTGGCCCGCTTGTTCGAACCTGTTTGAACTCCTCCTGGGCTTCAGCCCTGCCTGGTTAAACGGGTCGCTCTGGTTTAGCAGGAAGTGCAAACAGAAACATCTGACAGCCGAGGCTCACAGACGATCACCTCCTTCGTTCTGCGCTGGTCTGTCTGTAGGCCAGAGTTACGGTGTAAATCTGAGTGGCGTCGTGTGTTACCTGCAGTTGTTGTTGAAACCCCGCGTGTCCTGAATAGAGCATTAGACAACGGAGGCCAGGCTGAAATGAAAGTCTGAATATGCATGAGCCCCACACTGATTACAGAAGTTCTCAGTTTCTTTTCATTATTGTGCCGGGGTGCATTTTTCATTGTAATGATAATTTCCGCCGCCGGCTAATGACGGATGCATTAGCGTTTTAAAAAGATTCTGCATTAAGATGAGAGGCTCCCTCAAAGAGGCAGCCTCGCTGTCAGTGCCATCTCTGCTTTTGGGAAAAGTCCGCCCCCCGTCTGTGTCTTGCTTTGGGATTCTGGTCAGGGAGGCTCTGCGGGGTCTGGGAACGCCGTGAAGGGGACTCGCACATGCTAAGCGGTAATAACGGGTGAAGACGTCATTTGGAGCCTCGTGCCGCTGCCCGTGTCCATTTGCAGGGCGCGACAAAAGGCTCGTACGGAAAGCCGGACCCCGGCACACCGCTGCCTGTCGCCACGGTCGGTATGACCTGGAAAGAGGCTCTTCAGGTGGGTCATTATGTGCCAATGAGGACGCCCTGTCAGCCTCAGAAAGTCCAGTGCCGCTGTGTGAAGCACTGTCCTCTAACCACATTTAGCGTGAGGAAGAGGGGCACCTTCCATTCTGTACCTGGTTGTCTGTGGGTGTGGAGCTGGGATTGGCGATGGCACCAGGACCCAGTGTGATCCAGCCTGGTAGCCTGAGAAGGCTGTAAATTCAACATTATGGTGTTAAAATGTGAGTTTTTAACACAGACGTGTAAGGGTGAGGACACGTATGGTATAGACGGGCAGACAGCGAACGGGAACTGATGTTATACCTTTGAGTCTGTGTGACACTGTGAGTCTGTTATAGAGGTCGGTTCTTCTGATCAGTTATCAGCATCTGACATCCCACATTTGTAAAGACCATCTTCCGTTCACAGAAATGCTCGAGCCTCGGTCAAAGTGCACCAGACCAGCTGGCGAGAACAGGCTCGGCACGGGCAGAGGGACTCTGAGGCTCCGGTCTAAAGGCCCGGCTACTGTAGAGGAAGTTGTGAGTGTGACACGAGTCAAAACCACTGAAGGGACAGCTGTACAACTGCTTAAATTTTGTGTCGCCGAAGTATAGGGGCGGGGTCTAAACGGTCTTCCTTTAGCCAACAGAGTTTGAGGAGAAAGCCATCAAGAAGGTGGATGACCTCCTAGAGAGCTACATGGGGATCCGTGACATGGAACTGGGTGCGTAAATAAGGAATTCTTACTTATCTCTGCATCTCTATGACATGTCGATCTAAAACCTAATTGACAACTGATTCGACCAATCAGGACACCCCATTTCATCCCCTCTGATGCCCTGCCCCCTTCTGTGATTGCAGCACCTGTGTGCCTGCCTCCTTAGAACACGTCCCTGAGACATTCCCCATTAACGCCTCCAAACCTAACTGACAACTGACTCGACCAATCGGGACACCCTGTCACGTCCCCTCCGATGTCCCGCCCCCTAATATCATCTTCCTGACGCGTCCCTTCTTAATCCACCCAGCCGCAACTATGGTGGAGGTGGGGCGAGATAAGAAGAACCCGGATGAGTTTGCGATGGCTTTGGACGAGGCCCTGGGAGATTTCGCCTTTCCGGATGAGTTCGTCTTCGACGTCTGGGGAGCCATCGGAGACGCCAAGCAGGGACGTTTCTAGCCCCATGGCTGCCTGGGATCGTTATTCTTTTTGTATAAGCCCCCC
>JAACJT020000036.1:1044799-1056350 GCA_009936485.2 Gymnarchus niloticus
ATTCATTATACAGAAATCATTATATAGAAATCAGGTGTTCGTATTCATTATACAGATATCATTATATAGAAATCAGGTGTCCGTATTCGTTATACAGAAATCATTATATAGAAATCAGGTGTCCGTATTCATTATACAGAAATCATTATATAGAAATCAGGTGTTCGTATTCATTATACAGAAATCATTATATAGAAATCAGGTGTCCGTATTCATTATATAGACGTCAACTTTCTTAAAATGTCCACTCTTTGACTGCGGTAATAGTTTTGGTTCTGTTTCAAACGTCACGTTTAATTGCGTTCTGATCATTTTCAGCTATGTATTTTATGTTTTCATCAAATGCCAGTGTCTTTCAGAAGTTTAAGAGTTCTTTTGCACTTTTATTTACCGACTTGTTTATTTATTATGAAGCTGTCGTGTAGCCTGTATCACTGAATTGTTTCTGTGTATTAAATCAGTACAAGGTCAAATCAAAAGTTGCAGTAAATAAAACGAATCTTTTATTCACATAGACCAAAGCTCACGATACTATTGTGAATTTGTCGACAATCAGAATAATTGTATTATATCCCTAGAATAATTGTATTAGGCTACTTTATTATTATTATTATTATTATTATTATTATTGCACATCCTTCCTGCTTCTTACTCTAAAATCTGTTTACATATGTACAGGGAATTAAAACAGATTAGTAGGTCATTATTAGTGAAACCAGTTCCAGGGACGTCAGTATGTCAGCCTGATTAATTAGCTTTCCCTCAAGACTATTTACCCTACTAATAAAAAACATTTATTTTAGTTTTCATGCTTGAACAGCAGTGTCTCGGTGATTAGTTCTCAAAATAAGACAAAAAACTGGAAATCTCTCGCCATTTTCTGACAGTCCTTTCAGGAGCCTTGTAGATTCTCCACGCTGGCGCTTTAGACAGCGTGATTTTACCATCTCTCATCCTGGGGAGTCTAGATGTCAGCCTTGGCTGACCGTAAAAGGCTGTCCTTTTGCAGACGCGTCCTCCTCTGCCATGTTCAACAACACATCGTCCCTGAAGCAGTGTCCTGTCCCCACTTCTCCCAACATAACCTGTGTCCATATGGACCTCTCGGTCATGGCCTCAGTGGTCTCCATGACAGTCGGCATACTCTCCAACATCACGGCATTCGCCATCCTCGTCAAGGCTTATCGCCGCTTCCGCCTCAAGTCAAAGGCTTCCTTCTTGCTGCTCGCCAGTGGCCTGGTGTTCACTAACTTCCTGGGGCACCTGATCAATGGCTGCCTGGCCCTGTATGTCTACAGCCTCTGCATGGACTGGAAGGTCATCGACCCAAACAACGTCCTCTGCAACTTTTTTGGCGCCTGCATGGTGTTCTTTGGCCTCAGCTCCTTGTTGCTCGGCAGCGGCATGGCCATGGAGCGCTGCCTGGGCGTCACGCGGCCCATCTTCCACTCTGTGGCCCTGACCTCCAACCACACCAAGAGGCTGCTGGGGGCGCTGTGGTTCCTGGCGGTCCTGGTGGCAGCAATGCCCATCCTCGCCCGCCGGCCATACAGAGTGCAGCGTTCTCGAAGCTGGTGCTTCTTCGATGAGGGAGGTGGAGCCCGGGACTGGCTGGACCTCTTTCTGCCGCTGCTGTTTGCCTCCGTGGGACTCCTAGCCCTCCTGCTGGCCATTCTGTGCAATGCAGTGACTGGTCTCACATTACTACGCTCCAGGATGCTGCGTCAGCGTCACTCCCAGGCCTCTGCTCATCACCTGGAGATGGTCTGCCAGCTCCTGGGCATCATGCTGGTCTCCTGCATCTGCTGGGGACCAATCTTGGTAAGCAGCCTCTGTTCCTGAGCCTTGGGTGTAAAGACTCAGCCTTGAATCGCGTTTACCTTCAGGCTGCCTTAGATGAGAATATGCCTAGAGGAGACTTGGAGGTTTTGGGTGAGCCTGATGTCCTGAGGGGTGGAGGAGGGTAGCTGGTGGTACACTCTGTGCCTCTACAATGCCCATGTTTCAATACTGGCCGCTGACAGGGCTGGTGATTGTGAAAAGGAAGGAGTAATTGTCACGTTCCCGGACAGCCGTACTCACACTCTCGGAAGCAGCATGCAGAAGGTGGGGGGGTGTAATCCAGGGCCTTGAATGAAAATGTGAGACGATTAATGTGGAAAGACGGCCGTGTGAGATCAGTCAGAAAGCAGAAAGATAGGTAAGAGTATGCTTGCCTCTCACCCTATGAGCTCTGCTCAGTGGTAGATCCAGTTCTCTTCTCCAACGCTGGTGGAGGAGAAGGTGTTCCTACTAAAGAGACTGCTAAGTGAATTCGGAGGCCGTCGCTTTCACTGGTGCCCGAACGACTGCCTCTGGTGTGGCCCGGACTTTTCATGGTTTGACCAAAAGTGTCACCAAACGGGCATTTTCCTTACGTTTTCCCCTTCAGAAACCCGGTGCAGTAAGTGAGAAAGAAATTACTTCATCTAGCTTCATCTATCTTAGGGTTAGGCGGAAGCTGAAAACGGATTTAAAAGTTAACTGCGTATTATCCTGGTATTCTGATTATCATACACTTTATGTTTCACGCTGATTAATCCACTTATCAACATTGGATTTTACTATTTTTCCTACTTGCTCATCCTTTAATGTTCTCAGATGATTTCTCCTCAGATCAGACCTTGATATGTTCTGCTGTTAGCCTGGCGAATTCTCTGATGTGATTTTGCATAGCTCATTTGGTTTAGGGGTTTTACATCTATACTGTACACGGATTTCTACAGCAGAATGTTAAGGTCCACACAACGTCTGCCCTGCGTCTTCTGCCCTTATCTAGCATCTATCTTCTGGTGGTCATGTCTCCCCAGGTCAGCATGGTCCTCAAGCACAGCCAGATCCAGGCTCAGCAGGGCTGTGGGCAGATGTTGCTGGCTGTGCGCATGGCCACCTGGAACCAGATCTTGGACCCATGGGTCTACATCCTGCTACGTAAGGCGGTCCTTAGGAAGCTCTTCCATGTGGCCGGGAGGTGCTGTGGGCCCCACTTCCACTGCGTCCACAGGTGGAACTTCAGTACGGTAAAGAGCTCTATGACCACCAGGACCAGCCAGTCCAACGCCCCCATGGCCAGAGAGGGTCTCTGCAAGGTCACAATGCCGGAGGTTGCTGCTAACCCAACACCCTGTTTCTGAGCTTGGGTGGCAACCAAATCCAGCAGCAGGCTCTGCTTCCCGTTGGGTGGAGGTCTGCCTCAGAAGACACAGCATGCAAGGGGAGCTAGGAAAGGTCGAGAAAAACACCATCATCCTGTCCTGCTGAGTGCGGCCCACGGGTTCGACATTCCTTCTCATTCTCTGTGTAATATTGCCAGATTTATCAGGATTCCCGACGGGATGCCAGATGAAGGTTGGTCATCTCCGCGGTGACCACATCCTTCCGTTCCCTCATCCAGCTCCCCTCTCCCATCATCCGAAGGCCTTCCGGTGTCCTGTTAGGACTCACGCGGCTATGAAAGGGACATGTGGCGGGATCATAGTGCCTGAGGGTAGGAGAAGCACCGCTGTGATCCCTGCATCCCAGTATCACGAGGCAGTTCCACTGTGGTCCTCTGGACCTTGGAAGCTTCCAGAAAGAAGAGACGAAGCACCTGGTTCCTTGCACATTATTTCAGAGTCATCATCATCAGGACCTTTCTCTCAGACTCAACACCTTGAGATCTGCTTGGTTCAGCTGTCTGCTAAAGTGACAACCCCATCCCTCTTTGTGGATTCAGCCGCATTTTTTACTGCATGGCGGAAGCCGCAGCTCCCCAGAGCTGCAGTTAATGTTGTGTGTGGACGGTGGCTCCATCTACACCTCTCCCTCCGCTTCACGCCGATACCCCCCTGCAGACACTCTGTCGCAAATACATTTTTCTGTAATAAGACGACTGAGAGCGATGTTTGCAGGTTCTACGACTTTTCTGCTTATTCTGATGGGACTGACCTGGTGTTCGTCAAGCATCACGGGATGTCGTAGGAGCAGAACTTTGTTATTCCTAAATGAACGCAGCCGATCTATCAGATTAGCGGCAGAACTAAGCGCTGTGAGGGCGCTGTGTTATGAAAGGCACTATATAAATCTACAGTGAAACTGAAACTAAAGTGAATGATTTTTATACATTCTGAAAAAATAATATCATGGAGACAGTGGGGAATAATAATAGCCGATATATTTTGAAAGGGAGAGTTTTATTTTAGGTGCGCAGTCAGCAACAAGCTGCGATTTAGCTCTTTACAAAGGCCAGAAATACCAATGGCCAAGCTGTAAATAGGAGTGATAATGATATTTGTAAATAATGTAAGAACTCTATTGGTGTAATGCATCATTTGAAGGAATGTTAACAGATTACCTCTCATTTGTTTGTGTAATTATGAATGAAATAATGTAAAAATTACTTTGAATGTAATATGCAACTCGTTGTCGGGCATGCCCAGGCGGAGTCACTGCTCTGGAAAATCCTCCGGATTCTTTTGAAGGCCATGAGAACTAAAATGTTCTGCAAACAGCCCGATTCGAACGTTCTGTACTCCGCACTGGAAGGCACCTACAGTGTGACTGTAAAGGATGTCATACGTTTATGTGCATGCAAAGTGAATCTGAGGCCACATGGCCCTGCTACGTCAGAATTCAGTGTTCTCTCTTGTATCTACATTTCCTGGTCTTGCCAAAAATGTGATGAATGTGTGTGTGCATGTCATCTTGTACACGTGCTTTGACGATACAGAAACAACTCTAAATAAAAATCTCTCCAGGCTTCAGTTATCCTGACTTTCGAAGATCAGCGTTGCATTCATGTAGCCTGCACTGGAAAATCGGAAATCACAACGGTGGTCAGTAAAGGCCAGGTCCAGTCTACATCTGTGGCCAATTTGCAAGACAATAAACCTGCACCATTAATGAGTAAATACAGAAAACCACAAGGTCTGCAGGATCTGATTTAGGTGTTCTGAGGAAACTAGAGTGTGTTGAATGACATGAGGCTACAATTCCTTATCACGAACACTACCTGGTATTAACGAGAGATTGGGAATTGGGGACCAGCCCAGGGTGTACCCCGCCTTTCGCCCGAAGTCGGCTGCGATTGGCTCCAGCTTCCCCGCGACCCTTACAGAGAAGTGGCTTAAGAAGATGGATGGATGGATTTGGAATTGTCCACCATATTGTGGCCAAATGAGGAGTTGAATCATGTTACAAAACAGATTATACATTAAACATATGAAAAAGATGTAACTTCAGGAATATCTTTTGAAAACTTTATTGTAGACCTGGCCACATACATTATTGTAAAAATACATTATAGCATAACAATGATTTGTTGAAAAGGACAAGTCTTCATAATCAGAAAGTTTAAATGGACAAAAAAAAAAAATAAATAAAAAAATCAGGCCAATTCATCCTCATTTATTGTTTATAAAGACAGAAGTACAGGTAGAACGAGCTCCTGCAGTAAGAGGCAGGAGATTCGGGATCATTTCAACCCTACAGTCCCTTAACGAGAGCAGGGTGTTTATTAACTACGTAAGTCAGACCATTAAAATGGTGGCAGACTTCAGAAAGACCCTGGAAGCGCATCAAGGATACATGGGCTACAACTCCCACACAAACAAGTGTCATGCTGGTTTTTTTTTTAGCATCCTGCACAAATCAGCTACAGGAAAAGTTGGTTCCAACCTCTTTAAAAGTGTACATATTGCAATTGCATTTGATGAAGACAAACACACACTTAAATATGTTAATGAATGATCCAGAAAAGATGCACCCTCTAGACCGATTAAGAACCTGTTAAAGTGTAGAGATCTCACTCTATGTGCCCTGTGCGTCCCACACGCTGAAAATGGTGCACCTACATTGAGCTCTGACAGACATATGGACTTGGTCGATTTCCCCCCCCCCCACTCTTTTCTGACCTTAACATGTGCTTGTTTGCTGTGCTCTGGAGGGGGTCCACAGACCCTGCCCTCAAAAGTCAGAATACGCAGATTCAAAGGGCAGTGGACGTGGGAGCAGACCACAGCTAGGGCGGTGCCGCAGTCTGGAGGGGTTGCGGCTGGACCTCCCCACAGCCTCACAGCTCATCCCCAATGTGAGACTGCCGATATGCATCACCTGTCAGCTTCTCTTGGGCCTCCTTCATTCCAGCCACAACTGTGAAGAGCAGATATTCTGAGTTTCCCTTCTGAGATTAATAAAGTATCTATTTGGAGATGTGGAAAAGCCGCGCGGACGATGTTTGGGTTTGCAATGGCGCCATCTACTGGACACCATAGCTTAACACTTTATTACAAGCAGCTCAAAGAAAAATCTGAAATCTGTTTGTAGAACAATATATTTGGGACCTTATTAGAAGTGAATTCAGTCGCTGGACTGCTTTTTCCATCCCCAGAGAAATCTGATGAGAACATGACTACAAATCACGGTAAGCGTGAAGGACTCCCAGGTTTCAGATCTTGGGACACCAAACCTGCTCCTACCTTGATCAGCATTGCTGTAGAAATATTTATAGTTTGGGTTCCCGTTTGTGTTGGTAATCTCAGGGCGCACCTTCCCACTGGGATCTGGAAAAACAACGACACGTAAGCGGGGTTAAAGTGTCACCACAGTGCCGGTCCTTCTGGGTTTGAAGGTGGAGAAAGAGCTACTCAGGCAGTCACATGGTCCAGCAACATAATCAGCACTCTTTTCTGGCAGACCAACTTATGGAAGGCTGTGGGGCGGAGGCCATCTAGGGTATCCCCATGCAGAATCGTGAGGTGCCCCCCGGGACTGCTCACACCACAGGCGTCCGGCCGTGTCATCTACCCTCTGCAGTAGAAGATCCGGGATCGATACAGTAAACACCCCAGACCAATCGGAAGATAAGGTATGGTCTCTTTCCTAGAGCGAATGATTCCTGTGTCCATTACGATGAGTTTCTTTTCCCCATCAAGGTCATTAACATGTTGCATTTTAAACACACCAATACACATGGCAGCATAACTCCTCCACAAAGTTTCCCAACATGATCCTCTCGTAGGCTTTTTAAAAAGAATAGAGAGAGCAATGGCACAGAGCATCTCCTGGAAGACAATCCAAAGACCGTCTCCGATCCCCAGCCATGGAAGGATCCACTACTTTCACTGAAATGACCGATTAACGGGATAAATATAATGACCGCTCTCAGTCTGCCAGTAAGCATAGCTAAGAGGGATTTTAAAGAACTAGACGAGGTCATCACCCTCTTTGTGTGCAGCAGGGGCCCTAGGATAAGACCTGGCCCCTAAAGGCGCATCTCGACTGCCTAATTCTCAGCTCCATCACGTAGCCTCACAGGTGGGACCCAAGCAGACCTGTCTGCATCCTGAAATTATTCACCCCAGATGGGTTTCATCAGAGCATCACGAATTGAGACCCACTGCAGGTGGTTTTGTTTTCAAACTCCAAGGGAACAATCATTTGACTACCTAAAAGCCCCCGATTCTTAGCGCATCTGGTTATCGATTACAAGACCATGCATTTTAAAACGGCCCTCTTGGGTGCCTGAAGGCATGAATGACGGGGTGTTCAAATCTTGGGTGGATAGAAGGATACAGACTACAGGGAGGGTTAATGACTCCTTCACCGGCTTCAGGCTGATGTTAACGCTTAGTGGTGCCAATCAACATTAAAAAAAGCATTTACAGTTTCCACATGTAAAAAAAAAAAAAAAACTCAACTCTTTCCCAGTGGCTCAAAAACACTGCATTTGAACATCTCCAACAGTGATCTTCTCCTCTGATTTATGATATGATCATGAAGGCCTTCCCAGGATTACATAGCACCAGGCAGAGATGGAAGACAGCAACAGAAATAACGCAGACAGTACGGGTGTCCACAGACAAGCCAATCCAGTGGCATACTGAACATAAAATATAAAACACCACATACGTAGGTCATACAATTAATGTCATCTCTCCTATGTGTAACGTTCACACGTCTTACTCTCCATATTGAGGCGACAGGAGGTTCTGTGGTCAGACCACAGGTCAGCCAGCATCCCTTGAGCCAATAGGGTTAATGGTTACTCAAAGGCACCCTATTGGCCGTAGACTTCGAACCATCAACATCCTGGACATCCTGAGCATCCTAACTCACAGAGCCACACATACGCCAAAGGCAAAATAAATACTGGGGAACTGACTCATTTGTTATGGAAATGCTGAGAGTTCAAATTCTGGACATTTACCTGCAGAATGTGAATTCTAAGGCAGCCGATGCAAATACGCATACTGACCAAAGATTTAGCTGTTGGATGGCATAGGCCTTCTACTAGGAGTGGATCTAGGCATGGGTGAGATGGGGAACTGCTCGGGGCGACATCGTTCCGGGGGTGTACCCGGGAAGCTCAAAGGTTGGTTATCAGAATGTTCAGTTTTATTTTAAGACTCAACACTCGCATGCCTGGGATGAGAGAGGAGATAAGACATCTACAGCGTAGAACCCGAGGGTAATACCACGGTACATCACCGTCCGGCCAGGTCTGGCAGGGTACCGTGTATGACACGGTGTTTACAGAAGTTGTTCTTTTTTCTTTAGCATGGCAGACGAAAACAAACATTGGGAATTTCACCTGTGCTCTCTGGATAAATACAAAGGAATTTAAAGATAGCTTACTAAAGCAATTCCAGCGAAGCATTTCGTGGCATTTCTAGTTATTTTTAACCAAACCTCTAGTTACCACCATCACTCACATCTAAACTACCCAATAACCGCTGCATTTTAGGTTAACATCATCTTCTCCATAACGTGAGAGGACCTAAAAGCATCATCAAGACAGACACTCTGGTGGCAGGTGAATGTTTGAAAAAGCTGAGCAACCCCCCCATAGAGGACTTAAGAGAGAGACACTTACCGAGGAAAAGGATTCTAGGGATGTATCCACCGTCAGGGCTGAAGGCTTCATCCTTCGGTTCCTCATCATCCTGCAGACAAAGATTGAAAATAACTGGAATTTTACCTGAAAATGAAAAGTGGAGGTCATGAACATTTCAAACGAGGGCCTCCTACTAATGATCACAAGCTGACCTAAAACAACAGCTACCTGTTCTATGAAGCACATCAACAAGCACAGGTCAACTCACCACCAAGTTGACCATGATGAAGTTGTGAGCCAGCTCTGAGATTTCTTTGGATTCTGCAAACTTGGGCTTCAGGGCTTCAAGAAAAGAATCAAGTCATGCTGAATAAATAAGGAGAAACCTCACAACAGCACAGTCAATCAAGCTTAAAATCAGCCAGTGTTAGGGACTCATTCCTGGCTACAATGCAAGAACCTGCCATTTAATTACTGCATGATTGATCTAATTTTATATGACGGTACAGCTGTTCTTTATTTGGTGTTAGTCACAGTGATACAGCAGACATTGAAGTGGTGCAGTTGGAGGTCCATCCTGAGAAAGCTTCACCTCTGCAGGCTCCACACCATGTCTTATGGATGATCACCATCATGGGGAGGCCACTGTGAACACAGCAGACAGCCATCAGCAGACTGAATAGCGTTCCACACCTCCTGCTCATTGCTAAGGTAAAGCCTGTCAGAGGAAAGGGCAGGACCAGATGAATGGCACATCACACAAGCAACCAGCGGTGGCTGACATACCTGGCTTCAGCCTCCTTCCTCCCATCTTCAAGTGTTCTCCAGTGGATGTTTTCTCCAAAGCCTGAGAAGAGGGAGACAACACACTTTATAACTTATCTTTAAAAACAGAAACAAACCAACCAATATTTTACCCTCTTAAGGGGAAGAAAGAAAGAAAAAAAAGCTTCCTTTCTCCCCTCTCAGGCTCTGAGTGATATTTGATGCTTTCCAAACAGCGGACCCCGATGGGATGCTGCCCATCCACAAAGCCCCGTTTATGGATCTGCATGATGCGAAGAAACCCAGAATACTTCCAGAGCGGATGACCCAGGAGTCAGCAAGCTTTGCTCAGCAGGGCTCCCGGCGCCTGTGATGCTGGACACACGGCCCTCGGGGACCCTTCATACATCATGTGAACCAGTGTCGTAGCATGGCGTCGGCATGCATTAACGTTGCAACTGGAGGTGAACCCGATGCCATCAGCGCGAATTACTAAAATCGCCGAGGAGCCTCTAGATGGCTGCGCATGACGACCCCCGCCAACAGCGCCGGCTTCGTGCCGCGCGCGCGCCCGCCCACCAGATCCGCACGGCAGTAGCTGTCGCTATATCAGATACGACTGAACACACAGCCGTCCATTACCTCTCCCTTTCCCTTCAGTGGGCGAATCCTGCGCGGTGGTGACGCGAAGAAACGCAAAACAACATAACAGGGTGAGGTTAAGGAGCGGCTTCTGCATGGTGATCTTTGTTAATACCCGCAGTCAGACGCTGCACTGCTCGATCGCTCGTAGTTTTACACCGCTTCCAGGACTTTTCTCCACGCGGAAGTGACGTCACGGGGCGGCACCTGACCGGAAGTCGGGGATTGCCGGATTGTTCTTTACGAATGGTAACTGACCAGTCAAGCGTATTTCTGTTATTCAGAAGTAAACGATTGAGGTCTAAGGCGTGCTTATATTACTAGCTTTAGTTAAACATGGTGAAGCCGGAAAAGTAAATAGTGTTTAACTCACACGTTTCACAATGTCTTTCACACTGTGTTGAGTTACATTGTACTTCGAGAATACGCACACTGGGTGATGGCCACGGCTACTGAATGCTTCTAGCGGCTTTGTGAACTGGGATATTGGTGTAACTCGCTGATCGGAATCACCACACTTTATTCATAACTATTTGGGATTTGCTTTGGAAACGTGTGTTTGGACCAAAATCTCAGCAGGCAAATGTCCAGCTGCACAAACTGGCAAAAACATACGGTAAAGCGCCGCTGACTCCCGCGGGCCAATCGCCGTGCTCGTGGTCGTCACGTGGTGCGTGACGCAGGCATCTCCTCGCCTCCGCCATCTTTGTTCATTCTCCGCGTGTGGCTGCTGCTGGTCTGGAGGTGTAGCTGCGAGAAGGAAGAAGCTCGGCCGTCTGCTGGTAATGGGTTTCAGGGGTGTAGCCGGTCGCGGTGGCGGGGGACTCGCTGGGAAGTGGCGGCTTTCATTATTACCCGTTATTTCCCGCAAATAGCCCCCGTGTAGGTGCTGATTACCGACGGCCGTGTTGTGTGTTAGGCTCGGCGCCCCTACCAGCTCTTTGGGGACAGTAACTACTAACTACTATTACCAGGAGAAGCACACGTACACAAGGGCTGGATAACTAGTATTACATGGCTGTCTAACTAGTATTACAATGAGGAACACCCGTACACGATGGCTGGATAACTAGTATTACATGGCTGACTAACTGGCATTACTATGAGGAACACACGTACACATTGGCTGGATAACTAGTATTACATGGCTGACTAACTAGTATTACTATGAGGAACACATGTACACATTGGCTGGATAACTAGTATTACCAGAAGTACACGTACACATTGGCTGGATAACTAGTATTACATGGCTGACTAACTAGTATTACTATGAGGAACACATGTACACAT
>JAACJT020000036.1:1075028-1095156 GCA_009936485.2 Gymnarchus niloticus
GGGCTGTGCCGTACGGTACGGGGGGCTGAGCGCGGACCGATGGAGACCGGGCTGTGCCGTACGGTACGGGGGGCTGAGCGCGGACCGATGGAGACCGGGCTGTGCCGTACGGTACGGGGGGCTGAGCGCGGACCGATGGAGACCGGGCTGTGCCGTACGGTACGGGGGGCTGACCGCGGACCGATGGAGACCGGGCTGTGCGGTATGGAGCAAGGCTGCTGGTGAAGTTCGTGTTGTACAAACAGAGATACGTGTGTTAAGAGGTGCTGTAGTGTTTTGTTATTGTGAGAAGGCCTTGCTTCTCGGCTGTGACGTCAAGGAAAGCTGCTGATGATCAAAAACCGGACTGATTGCAGGTTACTTCAGGGCACAGCCCCCTCGTTTGCATGCAGTAATGCACTTCATGCGGAGTTGGCCTGCGTCAGCACTTGGGAGGGTCCTGATGCTGCCTTTGCTGGGTCCCTGCTGATTTACGGGCCTGCGGCTTCCTGTTCCGCTCATGCTTGAGCGATGACCTTCGCCCTGTTTGGAGATGCCTCACAGACCACCTGTGATTCCCCCCCCATCATTTCTGGTTGTGCTGCTAATTAACCTGGCTGTTATCCAGGCCTCAGGCATGCTGTAATTCCTGCTTTCAGCTTCCACTCCTCACACTTACTGTAGTTATTTCCCAAGAAGCCATTTAGTGATTTATCTCCTGTGTCAGAGCACTTGGGACGATGAGCTTCTGCTTTTCCCTTTCATATTGTGGCTGTTTGTGGGTCAGAGAAGGATATAATTCAACGGTCTGTGATCCAAATAAAATGTGCTGCACTGACCTTTGGAAATCATAACTAGTGAGAGAACCGACCACCAGTAACTGAAAACCAGACGGAGGTTTTGAAGATTCCCCCGTCATCAGGACAGTCAAACATGACTCTGATAGGATGGATTTGAGGTGCAAGTTAGTTTACTGGTAAAAAGAGGGAGTTCTGCCAGTTGGATACTAAAACTGTGGATGATGGTGGGTTTTTTTTTTTTTTGGTTTTTTTTAAAGAGCTAACCAAGGGTAGACCTGTTGCATCACACATCTGTGGTTGGCAGCTCGGATATCACCTTCATTCCATATTTGGGAGCGTGCCCTGTGATGGACTCGCATCCCATCCAGGGTGTACCCTAGCTTCCTGGGAGAGGCTCCAGGCCCTCCAGGGGCCCTGTACTAGACTAATGTTAACTATCTGGTTACCTCCACTATTCTTCACAGAGTGCAGTTTGGCATGCTTCTGTGTGGCACTCACTCTCTCCCTCCTCCTCCTCCTCACGGTGTTTTCCCAGGAAACGTGGTGACTCACCTGGGCCACTCCTTCTTCACCCAGAGCTTCCTGGGCAGCCGTGAGCACGGCGGATTTCTCTACGTCGCCCCCACCTTCCAGTCTCTGCAGGACCTGCTGCTGCCCAACCCACCCTACCTCTTTGGCATCCTCATCCAGAAGTGGGAGACGCCCTGGGCCAAGGTCTTCCCCATCCGGCTCATGCTGCGCCTGGGCGCCGAGTACAGATGTGAGTCTGCGGGGGCTCAGCACTGGACGCAGGACCCCGGCGAAGACGTAGCGTGATGTAGCACACGCTTGTCTTTCATGCCGACTTGGAGCGCAGGCCTTCGCAGGGTTTTAGCTGGCCAGCTGTGCTTGGGTAACTTCTGTTTGACCCTAAGCCGTTTAAAATGCTCACGCTGCCCCATCTAGAGTCGAATTCAGGTCAGGCGGGCGCCTCTTTCTTCAGGCAGAGTGAGCACATGGCAGACTCTGAGTGACCTCATTTGAAGAAATTGCGTTACGTTTAAAATCATTACGAGAAGCCGTTTAAATAGAAAAGCGAAAGTGGGAACTTGGGTCTTTGTTCTGTGTGTTAATGTATGGATGCGGTGATCTAAGAGCTGGACACGGCCTAAATGTTAACTTAACGTTGACCTTATCAGAGAATTACTCTCCTGTTTGTTGGGCTTTTAAACCCAAAATGACTAAGATGTCCAGGGGAAGTTGGCTTGGATTAAACTGTACCTAACTGGTTGATGGTTTAAGAAGGGCCTTGGAGGCTGCTGCCATACGCTGGAATGTTCTCCTCCATCGTCTGTAAGCAGATGGTCTGCTCACTGAATCGGGCGACTGTGGCATTTCATCCCAGCACGGATGGTGCGAGCTGTTTCACACAAAGCCGTCTGGAGAACGGTCATCCTCCATCGCTGTGCTGTCTCAGGAGACCGACTAGGGTGTTGATGATTTCACGTCGTGTATTTTGGAGTTCCCGTTCGAATTCCTCTCGCTGGGATGTTTCACACTGCAGGCCTGCGTGTTTCGGTTTAATACGTTTTCAGAGAGCTTCAGTCTGCAGAGCTCAGGAAACGTCTTCTAGAAGTACAGATGACACTGAAAATGAATACTGTGCTTTTAAAGTTGCCATAGCAACATGCGTCTGTTCCCACGGCACATATCGCCATGGTGACATCAACTTGGTTTTGTTTGGCGTCCACTGAGCTGGCTGATTTGGAGGATCCCCGTGTGGTGTTTGACTTACTGCATGGTTGCCATAGTGATGTCTGACTGACTAATTTCCCTCCTCAGTCTACCCCTGTCCACTGTTCAGCGTGCGATTCAGGAAGCCTCTTTTTGGGGAGACAGGCCACACCATCATGAACCTGCTGGCGGTGAGCCTCTTTTTGCTCCTCCCTCTTCTACCTTCTCCATCCCCTCGCTGCCCCCCACTCGCCAGAGGCCCTTAACGTGACGTGTGACGTGGACTTCTCTTTTGATTCCCAGGATTTCCGTAACTACCAGTACACGTTGCCCATGGTGACAGGACTGGTGGTGGACTTGGAGGTTCGGAGAACCTGCATTAAGATCCCCAGCAACCGCTACAATGAGGTGGGCGTCGTCCACCCTCGAGCATGCCCAGTGTGGCTCACCTGACTGTTGTGGACACCCACCTTCCCTGAGCACACATGCACAGCACACATTCACACGGGTGTGTGTGTGTGTGTGTGTGTGTGTGTACGTACATCAGGCTTTTTTTCAACTGCATATCTATCACTTGCTTTAATGTAATTTTAAGATGTGACATATAAATGTCTCCCAACTAACTGAGAAAATGTATTAATCCTCTCAGCCATTTTGATGTGACAGGATTTTTTCCTTAGTTTATGCTCCGTAAGTGTGGGTATGTGGGCATGCAGAGATGTGTGTCTCCTGGAGGTGAGTCAGATCCTCCGTGTGTTTGTGCTTTCAGCTGATGAAGGCTATGCACAAGTCCAACGAGCACGTCCTGGCTGTGGGTGCCTGCTTCAACGAACGGGCTGACTCCCACCTCGTCTGTGTGCAGAACGACGACGGCAACTACCAGACCCAGGCCATCAGCATCCACAACCAACCCCGCAAAGGTGCGTCGTGGCTAAGAGGGGAGGCTGCCCAGGGGTGATGGGGCTGGTCTCTGAGCTCCTCAGCCCACAGCCATTAGGACGGTGTCTCCTTCCAGCACTGTTGGGGTAATGAAGGTTTAGGGTGACCTGCTTGCTGCTCAGGCTCCCCCCATCTGTGCCCGTGGCCCCACACCACTGATGCGTGTCTTGTGCTTTCAGTGACGGGCGCCTGTTTCTTCGTCTTCAGTGGAGCTCTCAAAGCCTCGTCTGGATTCCTGGCCAAATGCAGCATCGTGGAAGGTACGGGGGTCGTTATGAGCCGTCTCTTCCGGCAGTGTTTTTGTGTGGGCTGTAGCAGCGTGTCTTCAAGCCCGCCCAACGCTGTGAGAAAGGACCACCCCCCTCATGTTGTAATGGCAGTGAGTAACCTTGGGCTTCCTCCCAGATGGCGTGATGGTGCAGATCACTGCAGAGACAATGGAGGCACTGAGACAGGCCTTGCGGGAGATGAAGGACTTCAATGTCACCTGTGGAAAGGCTGACCAGGAGGAGAGCCAGGAGCACGTTCACATCCAGTGGCTGGAAGATGATCGCAACTTCAACAAAGGGTGAGGAATGAAGCCGTGTAGGCTGTGACAGTCGAGAGCCATGACCGATCGATGAGGTCCGTCCACGGTGCTGTTTCATGTTGATGCTGGCCAGCAGCCACCAAGCTAACCTGATCAGATCAGTTTATAATACGAAGAGGATGGCGTGGCAGTGTTGAGCAGCGAAACATCCTTAACATGTATTAAGCTAGAGATGCGTGTTTCTTCACCACACAGAGTCATCAGCCCCATTGACGGGAGGTCTATGGAGTCCATCACCAGTGTCAAGATCTTCCATGGTTCAGAGTACAAGGCCAACGGGAAGGTCATCCGCTGGACTGAGGTACAGTCTGTGATAATGTTCTGCTCGCTTTGTGACGACTTTGGTTCTTTGTTTTTCTTATTTGTTCAAAGCTGTTTGTCCTCTGACCCTGCCTCTGCCTCTGCCAGGTGTTCTTCCTCCAGAGTGATGACCAGCCCAGCGGCCTGAGTGACCCAGCAGACCATAGCCGGCTGACGGAGAACATGGCACGGGCCTTCTGTGTGGCACTCTGCCCCCACCTCAAGCTGCTGAAGGAGGACGGCCTGGCCAAACTGGGCCTACGTGTTACACTGGACGCTGACCAGGTGAGGGCGCTGTGCGTGGCGTGGCCTACACCACAGTGTGGCTCTTTCAATAAGAATAACAGCAGATGGGAAAAATATCCAGAGAGGACTTGTGCTAAGGAGAGTATAGTGTGGCTTATAGGAAATCACGGCTGTTCCGATTAGACATTGGGGGGGTTTTATTCCTGATAAAGTTGTAATTCATTAGGCTTGATTGCTGCTGATTCTGACCATGTTGTTTTGATATTTTCTGTTTATGTACGTAGTATTTTAGATGTCTTTTTGGGCCTTTTGTATAATTGTGCAGTGCATCGTCGTTTTGTGCAGTAGATTAACTCATAGCTATGAATAATGAACTGAGTGGATCATTAACTGTGAGAATTTTTCACCATTTCCATAAAACAAATCCAGGTAATGCGTGATACTCAACAGTCCAAACAGTGGCCGTCCTGACGAGAAAGGTGTGCTTCATAATAATACAGTCGTGTTAGGTGATGAGGCTAACGGCTGTCCTGTACTGCACAGGTGGGCTACCTGGCAGGCAGCAATGGGCAGCTGCTTCTCCCCCAGTACATGAACGACTTGGACAGTGCCCTCGTTCCCGTCATTCACAGCGGCGCGTGCCAGATCAGTGAGGGTCCCGTCATCATGGAGCTCATCTTCTACATCCTGGAGAACATCTCCTAGAGGGACAAGCTCGTCTCGCTCCCTGCCTCCTTTCTCATCCCACCTTCACCACCTATGCATCGTGTCCCGCTTCCCATCAGGAGGCAGTATTTGAGACTCGCCTGCCGGAACTCAGGTCACGACCCCTACCTGCAGCTGGAGCACTCTTCTACCCATAATCCCACTGCTGGATGAAGCTGCCGCGTTGCACCCTGGGTAAACACACCTGGGCTGTAGCAGCTGTGTGCCTCTGGTGTGTCGGACTGGGCCATATTTCTTCACTGGAGGGAGGCCGTCTTACTTTTGCTGGGGACTTCTTTCATTGGGGGGTGTGGGGGAGGTCTGTTTGGTGTCCCGCTCAGTGCCTGGGCTGTTACTCCTCACAAAGTACTGGATTTGGGCCTCAGTCTTGCCCCTTAGCTTTATTTAACGATCACCGTGCGTTCTAATCGGCTGAAAGCATTAGGCATCCTGCATCCTCGGCCTTGTCCACAGGGGATCTCGGAGCTGCCTGGACACAAACCTTAAGTGTGAAGCCGATACTGTTAAGAAAATGCAATTGGCTTTAAGCATGACCGTCGATGAAATGAACATATGAAGCCTACAGAAGGACCGGCTGATGTGGCTCTACTGCATCAGAACTGTGTTCAAGGGCAATGAGGTCTACCTCTTGGCCTCCATCTCAGAACCAGTGCACATTGGCTTTCTTATGACAGGTCACTCGTGCACCACCTGCTGGGGAATTTTAGCATCATTCATAGAGCTGTGTGGTGGATCACAAGCCACGAAAGTAGAAGTGGGACTGCAGAATGATGTGGTGGCAGGTTACGGCACCAGATCACATGGGGTAAATGTCTTTGGTGTGAAGCTTTGACGTTGATTACCTTGGGAATGTGGTTGTGGCAGCGAAGTGGAAATCGTCTGCATTTTAGCCTTTGCTTGGGTTCTGTTTCCATTAATTTGGAGGGGGAGGCAGCATGGTCCACATAATGCTGGGGGGCTTCTGTGGTTCTGCTAACCTTCATCTCAGCCACCTCCGTGGTGGACGGGGGGCACATCACTGCCCCATGTGGACCTCCTTTTCAGTCCACCTCAGCTTTTTGCTTTACATATTTTATGGATAACAAGCCATCTCTTCTGGTTGGGGGGGCTTCGTGGGTTGATGTTAACTAATGTGTCAGGATTGGCCAATAGGAACAGTCCCAATCAACTCTTTCCTGCTGGACAATCATGACTTGTCAGCATGTTTGATGAGTCAGCCCGCTTCCCCCAAACAATCCCTCAGTCCTCTGGCTGAAGTTGGGGCACTAGTTTAATAGGGGCAAGCCCTTCACTTTCTCTGGTGTTGGAAGACCAGGCTTGTCTCCTGTGCTAGATGTCCTGTCTGTGCCCACCCTCTCCCCTAGTGACATGTGGGAAGGTAGTGCAGTTTAAGTGTTCATCTAGTTACCGGCTGTTGGTTGAAATCCATTAGTGATTGGGGGGGGTGTGGCCTCACCCAGTGTTCAGACATGCCCCTGTTTGGGCCAGAGCTCCGTTCACTTTCAAACGATGCGACCTAGTTTACACTACAAGCACAGGCTTGTTGTCAGCTGTTTTCCATGAAGACTTAAATGCATGTGGTGGATTATTCATACTGGTGAATTGTGACATGAAATGAGGTGAATTAATGAGAATGTGGGGGGTGTGTTTCAGGATTAAAGTTAGTTTGGTCTGTGCTAAGAGAAGATGGTGCGAAGTGCTTTCAGGAGATGGGCTAAGCAGAGTGAGAGCTAGGCGCAGGCCGTGCCTTCGTTTGGGTGAGTCGGAGTGGGACACAGAGTGACACGGGGGCTAGCCCTTCCACTACAGCCAATCATGTTTCAGCATAAAGCTCAAGGGAGACCAACACCACGTGTCTGAAGGTGGCTCCTTGGTGGAATACATTTTAATTAGCTCCCAGAATTCATTGCTGCTGCATGCGTACAGGAACAAAAGGCGCTTTCTGTGGTCAAGCCCCTTTCCCAAACATTGAACAAGAAAGAGTCCTATGTACAAAAACGATATATAATCTATGTAAATGGAACCTGCTTCCCAGACCAAAACATCACTCAATTTAAAGGGAGGGGAAACAATATACCTAAAAGCCAAAAACTGTACATTTTTAATGTACGCTACATTGTCAATAAGAGCGGTCTATTGAAAACTGTAGTACCTGTATAATAAAACTTGTAGAAAACTGAAGTGCTTTACTTCTCTCCTAAGGAAAGTATGTTTAATGCTTGGACTGTACATCCACTCATTTAATTAAAAGACTTACAAAAGGAGAAACTAACTTTTATTGCAAATCAATTTAAATCCAAGTCAGTAAACAAGATTTACTGAAGGATCAAGGCCTCCGTGCAAAGACTAAAGTGGCTATACGGTGACAGTGGCTCAACATGAAATGTGTTTCACCCAGACTAGCAGTCTGGTGGTGACGTGGTCGAGTGCAGAGGGGCCTCTGTACCAAGTGAACAGACTCCGTGGCATGACACACTGATAGCTAAGCGAGACGCAGTTCCATTTAAAGAAACTGAACTACACATATAAAGGACAGCAAGATGGAGAGGACACAACAGTGGAATAGTCCAGTATTGCAGCAGGTTATTGACCAGAGTCTCAGCCAGTCTGAAGCCCTGTCCTACAGCACCATTCTGTGCGATCCTCCTTAAAACATGGATCCTCTTGTTCCTTACATCTCGTCAGTTTTTGAAATGTAAATGTGAAGGCGCTTATTTTAAGATAACACAGAACAAAGACCAGTGATTGGATCAAATTCCCTCATGCAAACTGGAGGCCATAACTCAGTAAGTCCATCTATCTCCCTAACCACTTAACCCTATTTAGGGTCATGGGGGGGAGGGGTAGCACCCCTCCCTGTGACAGTACACAAACTCCATGGCCACAGAGCGAGGTGGGATTTGATCCCCCCACCCCTGGGCCAGCATGCCCCCTAGAAACTCTTACTTCTGTTATGGCTCAGAGGCAACAGCCCCATCTGCAATGCTGCATCCTCCGTGTATGTGATTCTATTTCCTGTTATATCATTCCTGCATCATAGAACTAAAGCATACGGGGGTAGCCCATGACCCACCTGAGTAAAGAAGCAGCCTGAGTGAACAGTCCAAGCCATCTGAGGTACATGCAAAGACAACAGCACAGTGCTGAAAGGCTAACGTTTGCATAGATGAGTCGATCACAAAATTGAGTGCAAGGTAAACTATGGAAGGGGCAGCTTCAGTGTACATTACGTCAAGTGTGTCTTCCTTGAACGATGCATAGTAGAGTGGCGGCAAGGACTTCAGTAGTAGTTACTAAGTATTTAGCACATGCAGCTCCAAGGTGACATGGCTCTGCTTCAGAAATGGAAGAGAACGTGAGGCTGGGAAAAGAAGGCAGGCAGGGATGGCCTGCTCCGCTCCTCCGAAAAGGCCATTATCCTGTTCCTGTCGCAAACCACACCGGGAAACACGAGCCACACGTGCCCCCTTGCAGGAAGTCGGCTGGGTGGGTAGGGTAGCACGTGACAACTCTCGGCTCCGTTCTACTTTATCTCTAGAGATGTTAAGGTGCTTGTTCCCCTGCCAAAGAAAGGTTTTAATCAGGAAGAATAACGGCTAGAGCGTCACAAGGTCATTGTCAAATCAGAGAAGAGGGACAGTGCCTACCTTCCTTGACCTGCGGCTGTACCTATGCCACAACCTAGAGCAGAGAGGGGAAACGTCAGCCCGCATGGTGCCACATAGCAAGAAGGTCCAGGCCTACACTCTCTCTCTCTCTCTTGCGCGTTTTAACCATGACGAACTCCTACCTGAGGCTGATCGAGGATCAGCCAGCGCTCAGTCATAGTCTGGACATCCTGGCCACTGAGAGGCTCCCGCAGACGCACCCTGACCTCCAACAGCCCTCCCGTGGCCTTGCGGCCCTCGATCACCTGGACGACACAGGGCTGTCTTTAAAACAAGGCCAGGCTACTCAAGCATTAAGGCAGCTGCTCCCCCAAACGCTAGAGCAGATCATGGCTTTAATTCAATCACCCCTTGGACAGTCAGTCACCTAATCTGTTCACCCTGACAATCAAGTGCCCTGGGACTAAAGTCACCTCTACAATCTCCCGAACTTCACTCTGCTTCTCCAGCTTCTCCAGCTTCAGGTGGGCCGTCCCCACAAGTTTGTCACTCCGGAGGAAACCCCTGTAAAGTGGCAGCAGTTAGGAGCCAACAGCCCATCGGGACGTTGCGCTCATCAGCTGACTAAGCTTGTGCTGTTTAGTGTTTCAGTCTGACACCTTTCGCTGTGTTCATGCGAGAGCCATGGTGGGAATTCCATTACGGCACTGGGAGCAGGACAGGATGCACTGAAACCTCACATCTCCATGGCTGGAGGTTTAACTCCCGTTAGTGTTCAGAAAGTGAATTACCGTCTACGAATTGAAGCGAGTTCGTGGCTGTGCCCAGTGATGGACTGGCATCCCATCCAGGGAGTTGTGCCCTAGGCTCACCATGACCCCTTATGGATGGATGGATGGTCGGTCACCTAAACCTATTTTCACTATTCCGAATTCCTTGTGCTGGCTATTTTCAAAATGGCAGCCTTCAGAGTGTCTGTCTGTGCCCGAGCTAAACTGTCAGAAACTACAGAAAGTATGAAGAGGCGTCTGTAATCACAGGAGCCACTCACCCCTTGTGCAGCACCTCCAGCTTCAGACCTTTGGACTGGACGACCCTCCTGAATCCGCGGTGGTTGCGGTTTATGCTAAGAGTGAAGCTCTGGTTGTACTCTGTCAGGAAGACATGAGTGAGCATGACTGGCAGGAGTGCGACGTGACGGTCATACGGCGCACACACACCAGTATAAGTACCAGACTGAGTGGACAGTCCTGCCAGGGCCCAGCAGGCCATGGTTTTGTTATGGGTCTGTGCTCTTGCTTGACTATTTAATGACGAAGTGAACTGGCAGACACCGTTTAATCAGCAGAGCATGCAGATCAGTGTCAGAAGGACACGCCCGGCTCACAGAGCAGACATCACTAACAGCAGACAGAACGGAGGGGCACGCCCGGCTCACAGAGCAGACATCACTAACAGCAGACAGAACGGAGGGGCACGCCCGGCTCACAGAACAGACATCACTAACAGCAGACAGAAAACAGGCCATCAGTCCGACACTGTGCACCACCACCACTGAGATGCAGTTTGTACAACAAATCTCACTACATAACTCAGAGCACATCTAGTATTGTACTTTACCTGGACAGTTGGTGTTTTTAACAACATAAGTTTTGTGTTTCTGAGGTTGCTCCTGTGAGAAGAGGAAAAAATGAACAAGCTGGGGGAAACACTTACTCCCTAGAGATTATAACCTGAACAGCACCACCCTGTTTTCAGAGAACATTTCATCTAGAATTTTGTCCTTTCTTAACAACTGTACGTTCTCCAAATGAAAGGAGACAATCCTGGCCAGAGTGTAAACTGGGTTGCTTTTCCAGCTGACCACTAATCATAAACCCCCGTTTTTCAGGTTTAAGGTTCACCGATGACTCACCGTGCTCGGATAGGGGAATTCAAACTTCACAAAGGCATCCAGGTCACTGGGGGAAAGGCCTGTGGGTAAGGCTGAGGGTTAGAGTGCACAGTGGTGACCAACTGTATTCTATCTGGATCTGCTGCCCCCTTGGGCTTCCCATGCAGACATTGGCCAATGAGTTAGCTTGACGTAGGCTCGTCATCTCGTCCGCTGTACAGGCTTACCATGAGGAGCTGGCAGATTCATTCCTTTCACTATCACCACCACCATCTCTGTACTGCTGAGCTCTGGAAAGATCCTACAGGGAGACAGACAGCCTGTGTAGCCTCATCTAACTCTCTCATAGGGTGAGAAAGCCCCCTGGAACAAGGCATAACTTCTCTGTACTGGGCAGGGTTAAGATTAGAGAGTGAGGATAAGCCTGAACGCTCAAGAACGCAGCCAGCTCACCTCACGGTCTTGTAGGTCTTTTCCTCAAAGTGGTGTTTCGGTGGCTCAAGCCCTTGTGCCTGTGACAGTTTCAGGATCTCCAGGTTCTTCTTACAACTTTCAGCCATCTTCTCAAACCTGAGAGGGCAACAGGGAATCAACATATAGCCTCTCCACCCCCAATCCTGAACGGGGGATGTGCCAGATAAGAAGCATTTCTGTAAAGTCTGCTGCCCCAAGGTAGGATTCTGGCAATCCCAGCAACCTCCATCCACCCCAGTGCTAGCCCAGGGAGGTAAAAGCCAGCATCTCTGTCACATCCAGCCTGGTTGTTCATGCATTTCCACTGAGCCACAGCATCTACAGAAGTCCAGCGCTGGCCGTCACCTCAGCGCCAGTCGTGCAGCATACGTACTTGGTGGTCTCCACGATGTCTCCCAGATGGGTGAACTGCTTGGAGTAGGTCATGCATTTCTGACAAGGAGGACGGCAACGTCAGAACGGAAGCACGGTGAAAACTTCAGGTGTTAAGCCTTCTTCACACATGAATGTTCTTCGAGCGTTTATGTTTTTAGAATTCAGTCCTTGATTTTATTTACCTCACACACACACACCTTTCTGGACAGGGTCTGATCCGTCTATACTTTTGTCGCTGCTATGACACCTATACAAATGGCCCTTCCCTACCAAATAAGGCCACCTGACACACAGCTGAGGCACTGCCTCATACCTCATACTGCTCTTTCAGCAGCTTGGACAGCTGGCTGTACACTTCCTCCGTCTTTTCTGAGATCTGAATGTCACTGTGGTGCACCAAGATGAAGTCCTCGTCCTCGTCTCCTGGGGGCGACGGCACCTGCAGAAAAGGGCCTTAATTAGCAGAAATTCTACGATCCAAGTTCCACCCCCAGTGCATTAGGTGGCACTACCTTGGTGATGTCAACGGCTTTCCCACTCTTGGCCGCCTCAATCATGGGGTCGAAGCCCTTAGCGATGCGTAGGAAGTTCTTGGCCTGCTCTAGGTCCTTCTTCTGCTTGGCCTGCAAAGCTGCTTTCATGTACTGCTTCTTACGGCTCTCCAGGAAATCCAGCTGCTGCACAGCTGTGGGGATCCAAGTAGTAGTTTTACAAACACCCATCCAGTATATATATATATGACTGGCACCTGTCCTACAATGCTACCTTTGGGCGAGCGGCCGTCACTCTCCCGAGACTCTAACTGCGTGACACTCGGGACTTGCACAGACGGTGACACAGCAAGTGTGGGCTTTGTGGTCTTTGGGGTGGATGTCTTGCTCTAAGGTGGTTGAATAAAAAAAAACCCATCAATACCATCAGTACTCATATTGCGCGTGCTGTTTTAACAAGACACTATTACTGAGAATGCAGCAGCTACCCACCTCTTCATCCTCTGCCGAATCTTCTCCTTCATCTGCGGCAAGCTTGTTGGCAGCCTCTAGCACTGCTGTAAAGCCTTGCTCTGTCCCCTCACCAGGCTTCTCCACCCCAGGGATTGGTGGAAAGCCTGGAATTGGAAATCAAATAGCCAACCACAGACAGGAAGACCGTTTAGCCAAAACAAAAAGAGCAGCCCATTGTGACACTGCTCATCGCTGGACTGAAAGGCACCTGGTGGAACAGGAAGTTCCTCGAAGTCGAGAGCTCGGCCTGCCTTGTGGGCACATATAGCGCTCTGGTATTGCTGTAAGGAGACAGAGGTCAGAGGTCAAACAGGAGAATTCTGAAGACTCCGTGTGAGATTTCGACTTTGTCAGCCAGAGCTAACCTTGGCAATACGCTCATGCATGCGGGCCTTGCGGGCATCCCCACTCTCCTTGGCCTGGGTATAAGCTTCCTGGTACTTGGCCATTCTTTGTTCCAGAGCCTCCAGGATGTCCTTGGGCTGGGCTGGGGCAGCTGGATGACAAGGGGAATGGAAAGGCACATCACCCCAATGTGTGATCTTTAAAGCTCAGGTGCCGAGGGGACATCCAGGCCAGTTTAGGCTCACCTGCTGCGGCTGAGGCTGGAGGCGGCGCCTGCCCTTCTAGTGTGACAGTAGCTTCCATCGCTGCACTGGAAAGGGAAGGTGTGCTGGGGGGCGACGCTGCTGCTGAACAAGGCAAGACAGATGAAGGGCTCCCTTTATCACAGGTGGCTCATACGTTAGCCGCACTCAAGGCTTCTGGATGATATAAGGGATAATTCAACACGGGTATCTGAAGTCATGCAATTCAGCTTTAAACTTATAGCATGCAGGACAATATATATGCATAAAAAATTATCAGCTTTGTCAAACTCCCATTAGAATCACAGTGTAGCATAACAAGCTGTCCAGCAGAACTCACATGACTGTCAGTTGATAAGCTATATTTAAATACAAGACTCTTGACAAGCCAGTAAGGAAGGGCTCCCAAAAACACACACACACACACACACACACACACACACACACACACACACACACACACTTCATGCGTACTGCAGGGCATGAATAATACATAGGATCAGGCATGTGTTGGTGACCTGGACTTACCTCCCAGGAGCGGAGGCATGTCGCTGAGGTCAACCGGCTGTCCATGCGCCAACGCGTCCAAAACAGCATCAAATCTCTGGACAAAAAGCACAACACGCTCCTTGTTTTAACTCCTACATGCACGGCATGCCAGGGATGCCTTGGAAAATTTGTGGAAGGACAGGATGCTAACAAAGCAACTTGATCGGACTGTACAAAAATCACTGCACTGTCTCCCAAAAAGCAGTCCACGGAATGGTCGCAACAATAATAGATTTTGCAAGCTCTCCAGATGTTTATGGTTCATTTAAAGAATGAAAATAATGCATAGACCATTGGAATGGGCTGCATTTGTCATACAGACATCAGAGGGCTTCAGAGTGAGCCCAGAAGGCAGCAAAGTGTCAAAAACAAAACGGCCAACATATTCAAAATATTACGTTAATCTGGAGCAAGCCATATTAATTAGCTGTGTAATTACAATGGCTGTCTGGTCTGGTTAAAGGAAATCAGCTGGCTTCTGGAGGTACGAACAGTGCACTGATCACAACATACTCCACCAAATCCAGGGGCTGGTACTGTTCCCGAAAGCCAATGACTTCAGCTGATTAATCAGTGGAGTGCTGAGACACGCCGGGACCCTCGTGGGGCGTGATTATATGCCCCTGAGCTGGCAGCAGCACAGCAGGGGAGGCCTCACCATACCTTTCCGGCTCTCATGAGGGCTTTGGCACGCTCCAAGTCACCAGCCTGTTTGGCTCTCACCGCCGCCAGCCTGTACCCCCTCTGGCGCTCGACAAGCACGGCCCTGGTGGTTTCCATCTCCTCACCTGTGAAGTCCGAGGGCAAAACCGGAATGTCCTGTACTCACAGACCACTGAACAACCTGTAGGTATTTACATAGGCAACATCTGAGCTCATCGAGAAAAGGTTTCAGCGGACCATTAAGCTGGGAAAGTTTACTTTGGTATTTTGCACGATTTATGAACCTGAACTTGACTTTTTGCTAACACTGGCTATTCGTCAGGCTCTCTGGAGCGAGTCCCTTTCACCCTCTACCAACCTGACTGGGCCTTGGCACCTGGACAGCTCTGGACAGGGGGTGGTGGAGTCTCTACGGAAACAAGCGGCGCCTCTTCCATGGAGATGGGTGTTGCTGGTGGCTCCAGAGGTGCCTGCATAGGGGGGGTGCCAGAGACACCACTGGCTACAGGGGGAGGTATCTCAGATTCATCAACCTTCCCCCCCTTCTTCACAGAGGCGAGCATGGTCTCCAGGGTCTATGAATCAGAAAGGGAAGTGACATCACCATCCATGCCAGACCAAACATCACACCCACCCACCTGACCACACCCACCTTGAGGCCTCGGTCATACCGCCGAGCTTTTGAGGACTCCCCAGCGGCCTTGGCATTGGGTATTGCGGTCTTGTACATGTCTATCCTCTCAGCCAGGGTGTGCTGCAGACTGCCAGGGGGCGCAGACACCTTCACCTCCTATACACAAAGTCCACCATGAGATCGTAATTCACACAAGCTAAAATCAGCTCACACAGGCCTACCTGACTAGACGCTCACATGAAAACCTCACCATCCCACTCTTTCCTGAAACTAGAAAGTGTTCCTCCCCATACATGCTGCATGACTATGAAATAAAAATATCTACACTCAGGTTTTATGAGAGGCTAAAATGGGAGAACTGCCTGTGGGCAGGGCTGGAAAAGCAGGACACACAAGGACCTCATTCACATCATCCACTCACAGACCAGGGGATGGGGCCATTTTTTCTCATTTCTCAGTGATGTCACAAAACCCGAACTGTCTGTGAAATTCTACAGGCCGCCCCATTTAGCACCTGCGGTGTGTATTCAGGTATCGATGCCGGAGACGCTTCCGGCACGCTGGCCGAAGGGGTGCATTCTTCATCCTCAGCTTCCTCCTCACCCACAACCTCCCGCAGCTCCGCCTGGACAGGTAACAGTCACGTGCAGATGAATCTTTGTGTTTTATGAGGCTAAATGGTTTTGAGGAACGTTATTTAAGATGGAAAACCTACTAGTAAGTCTCCGTCGCTCTCCAGATCGACATCTTCATCATCCTCATCATCATCTCTCATACACTCCTCTGCCATCTTCTCAATATGGTCCATGGGGAGGGGAGCTGTAGCGACCACATGCTTTTTAGGATACACACAAGCTTGCGATTTCAGATCCTCGACATGATGCACCTGCCCTGGACACGCTGACACGTACAGAACTTTACAGTGTCTCCTGTGGTCATCTTCCCTTACCTTTGGCTTTCAATTTCCCGGGGCCCGCTTTCTTAGTCCCCACTATAGCAGCAAACTCTGCCTCCAGGTCTGGGTCGTCTACATCGCCCTCCATGTCCATCATCTCCTCCGGCTTGAAGTCCACGAGGATCCCCATCTGCCAAGTTGGGTGACAGGAGGTCAGTGGACATTCACCACCCGCCCACCGCAGTACTGACTGACCTGCACTTTGAGTTGACTTTAAAAAGACCTGAGGAGGGAGGAGGAGGATGCCTTCTCCTAGACCACTCTCTGGTGGTCCTCACAGATGCACCTCTTCAGCCCAACTCTACACTCTCTCTCGTTATCAAAGGTATTGGCACATCTGGCGAAGATCGCCGCCTCTGACGCCCACCTGCTTGGCTACTGCGGCCCCCCGGCCCTTGGCCACCGGAGCTCTCCTGTTCTTTCGGCTCAGCATGACGACGGAGCCTGGAGCCTGGAGCCTGGAGCCTGCCGAGAGGCGGATCGCGGTGAGGTCTGCAGCTGCGGAGCCGACCGAGCCCAGAACTCCCCTTCCGAGGGCCGAAAAGGCGTGACGTCACTCCGAATGGAACAGGTAACCTGAGGTGTGAACCTGTTAATCCGCGTCAGCCTAGCAGGTTACTTAACGACTTGGCGCACTAGGAGGAGACCGAGACCGAGACCGAAGCCGGCAGTCCGTTTCGCTAGGGCGGCGGTACGGCCGGTACCTCGGCTCGTGTGGGACAGCTGAAGCCCGCGAGCCGCTCCCCCGCAAACTAGCGCTCGCTTCGGCGTGACGCTCGGGAACAGACCGACGCGCGGACGCGGAAGCATGTGACACGCCCTCGCGTGCACGTGTCTGGGGCGCGGAGCGCTCGCGCAATAAGTGCACGCCGGGTTCGCGCCGGCTCACGTCACGCGTCGCTACGCGACGCGACGTGCGACCCTGGATCTTATTCATTACGGACAGCGAAGTAAACTTAACAGGCTCTGGGTCCATCCTGATGAAATTACCTGACTGAGTGACACCTCACTCAGACCGGCAATCATTAACCAAGCCTTAGAATCTTTTTATACTTATAATGGGTGGCCACGGGGATAACATTTAACATTATACAATTGTTATTATGATAATCCTTAAATTAAATGATTTGCTCGGATATCTTTATTAATAGAAATAATATAATTGCACAGTTTAACTATTTCAAAATACTATTACCATATCAGCTACATAACTAGGTTTATGAATAGAACATGCGCGAATATTCAAAGTTGATAGCTCTGACTGATTATGGTACGATAGGGTATTCTACTTCAATATATTAAATAATAGTCGGCAAAAATCACAGCCGTCATTATCATTATTTATTTTGAACTCCCATAAACAATATTATCCAGACCCAAGTCGGAAACGTGTCATCTTCCGGAAATAGATTTAGGAGGCGGGTTCTATAAAGATTGTCCAATCAGCTCGAAGAACTAAACGCCGCCGCTACGGAAGTCGAACTAATGAGATTTTAAACTGACCAATCAGGACGGCGCGTCTGTCCTTTTAAAAACGGTTTTTGAGTGACCGTTAGGTGCGTTTTCTCGGAGACGGTGGCTGAGCTGGCGGTGGCCTCTTAAGACTTGAGTTCCTGTTTCGGTCACCTTCTCGGTCTACCGTTTAAAATGGCGTTTCTCCTTTAAAGCTCTGCGCGGTTGCCATCCTCCTGTAGCTGAAGGCTTTACTGCTGCGGTCCAGGTGCTGACTGGTGTCTCCGACGCGTTTTCCTCTCCGCAGCATCGCGCTATGGATCAGTTCGTGTTCGAGAGCGACGTGCACGGCCTCTTGAGGCTGGATATGCCCCTCACCGACGCCCCCGTGGCCAGGTGGCAGCGGAAAGCCAGCTCCTCGACGTCGGCTTCGGCTACCAGCAGTGCCCTGTCACCGAGCAAGGCGACCAACAGGTCCCTGAGCGCGTCGAAGACCCCCAGCAAGACGCCCGGTACCGTGGAGGCCGTCCTGTCTAGAGTAATGGGGGCTTCTGGACTGCTTGGGGTCTGCTGAGCCTGATGATGGGCATGTTCCCCTTATTTGACAATGGGGGGGGGAGTCATGTTTCAATAGCTCATTATATTGTATTGAGCCCTGCACTTTTTTTTTTGGTATGCCTAAAAACAAAGTTACTGACGTCCCAGCATCTGTTTGCCCTACATGCTTGTAGGTCTCAAATGTGTCAAATACATTTGGTAGTGTTGTGTTAATGGCCGTCTTATAAATGCCTGGCTTGTGTGCTTAATTCTCCTGCAGGCAAGATTGGGAAATCTCGGTGCACGCCCTCTAAAGTGGGTGGTGACCGGTATATTCCCATCAGAAACAACAAGCAGATGGATGTTGCGAGTTTCTTACTCTCTCGGGAGAATGAGCCGGTGGATCCGAATGCATCTACGGTAAGGGAGTTCATCCTTTTTTTTTTTTTTTGTGATGGTTCTGTGTTGTCACTAAAGCCTTATGCCCCATTGCAGGAGATTCAGAAAGCCTGGTCTGTTAACCTAAATGGTTATGATATTGAAGAGGCAAAAATCTTGCATCTGAGAGGGAAGCCCTTGAATGCCCCAGAAGGTAGTGTCAGACTACTTGACATGTTTTCTTTTGAAATGGTGAAACCAAACTAATGGCTTTTCCTATGTTCCACTTCAGGCTATCAGAACAATCTGCGGGTCCTCTACAGCCAGACTCACACCCCAGCGTCTGTAAAAAAGACGCGATACATTTCTACAGTGCCTGAGAGAATCCTTGATGCACCGGAATTGAGAAATGACTTCTGTAAGTATTTACTTGGCAGTGTGACCTCTTGCTTCATTGACCTGTGTGGTCTCCAGTGTAGATAAGTGTGGTTTTTTTGTGCAAAATTTCAAGACTTGAACTTGCTGGACTGGAGCAGTCAAAATCATCTGGCTGTGGCCCTGCACAACAAAGTGTACTTGTGGAATGCCACACATGGGGACATTCTTCTGCTCATGAAGATGGAGCTGGAGGAGGACTACATATGTTCAGTCAGCTGGATCAAGGAAGGAAATTACTTGGCTATTGGTACAAGTGACTGTAAAGTTCAGGTAGGTTTGGTATTCAGTGTCTCTGCCTCTACTTGGAGGAATCAGCGCTAATGAACTCCGGTCCACAGCTCTGGGATGTGGAGAACCAGAAACGTCTTCGCTGCATGGCCAGCCACACGGCTAGAGTTGGCTCACTCAGCTGGAATAACCACATCCTATCCAGGTACAGACCCTTCTGAGACCAAGTGCCCCCTCCAGACTGGGGCAAAATGGAAGAGTGGTACAAGATCTAGGGCCTCTGTAGGTACTAGGTAGATTAAACAATTGTAACCTGCATCAAGTGCATGATGTTTATCACTTGTGATACTGTACATTTAGTCCTGGTTTAAGTTGATATGGAATGATCTCATTTTAGTGGGTCCCGGTCAGGCCACATCCATCACCATGACGTTCGAGTGGCTGACCACCACATCTTCACACTGACGGGACACACTCAGGAGGTGTGTGGCCTCAAATGGTCACCAGATGGCAGGCACTTGGCAAGTGGTGGTAATGACAACCTGGTACACCTGTGGCCAGGGGTACAGGAAGGCAGTAACCGAGGAGCCATCAATTGTTTCAATAACCACCAAGGAGCTGTGAAGGTATGGATTTGGCCTGAAGTTTTTTCCCTTTTAGAAGGGTTTTTCCCCTTTAATCTATCAACTGCATCTGTTTTAGGCTCTTGCCTGGTGCCCATGGCAACCCAGCATCCTCATCTCTGGCGGGGGTACTAGTGACAGGCACATTCGCACCTGGAACACAAACACGGGTGCTTGCATTAGCTCCTTGGACACCCAGTCTCAGGTACCTTTTGTACACTTGTATTGGCTACTGAATTTGTGTACTCTTCCCATTCATCTTGATTTTATTGTGCCCCTCCCCCCCACAGATTTCATCTCTCGTCTTTGCCCCAAACTACAAGGAACTAGTGTCTGGTCATGGCTTTTCCCAAGACAATGTGGTCATCTGGAAATATCCCTCCATGACTAAAGTAGCTGAGCTTCTAGGTATGGTGTCAATGTGTAAAACTGCTGTT
>JAACJT020000036.1:1099808-1118216 GCA_009936485.2 Gymnarchus niloticus
GAATTGTAGTGTACAATGAGGTAGGTAAAATGAGGTAGGTAGACCACAGTCCATCTTCATGAACATATTGCACGAGTATTGCACAAGTCGGAGTATTTCAAACAAATTTCAATTTCACGACTGCTAGATTTGTGTAGTGTGTGATCCCCAACACGTCAAAAATGGGCACAGATCAGTTGTTAAGTGTAAACCAGCCAGTCTTTTTGTAATGTTAGATATGTGAAGCTGTGTAGAGGAGAGGCACCCTTAAAGAAATGCCCACGTCACTCTGTTACCTCACTACCCATGAAGGCAGGACATGCAGACGTCAGGAGGATGTACTGTACCGTGCTGTAACACAGCTAAACACAGCCTGCTTCTACGATGACAGTGGTGTGTATTCCAAAGACAGGTTACTGTGTCTGGGGCTCACTGGTGAACAAACCTTTGGTTGGGAGGTCATTAATGCCTTTATATGAGTGTCATTTTCTTTCCTATCAAAATGTACTGGTTACTTTTAAATTTCCCACATAAATATATAAGCACAAAGTCACTCGTTTGGTCCGTGTGTTAGTTTGAAAGGATACAGTACTGAAAAGTAGAACAATGGAGTTTACCTTCACCTCACTGCTTTCTGTTGTGAGTCTGGAGCCTCTTGAGAGGGTTTTGAGAATAAGCCTTGCTGTCTTCCCTGGGAACACGGTCTTAGTCCTGGCTCTCCCTCAGCTGGTCACGGGGCGTTCATCCTGACACCGACGCTATACGCTACATGTTTCATGCGTTGTTGCCGTTTTCGTCACGAGCCCGTCTTCTCAAGAGACTCTTTTCACGCTACACATGACCCCATTTCACACTGACCCAGTAGTGAGTGAGCCAGCGGAACGATAATACAGAGCTGAGTTGTTCTGTCTCCAGAGCCTTGCTTTAGTGAATACGGGTGGGTATGTATCAGCCACAGCTAACACGTACGTTTATGCAGCCATTTAGATATCCATCTTTTTTAGGGTAGGAGGGCTTCCAGGACATGGGGGATCCCATCACGACGTGATCAATAGTCAAGTTTGCTCTGTAGATATTAGCATGACCTTAACAAGCATTATGTAAGTCACCATTCAAATCCATCCCGTTTAAGCCCGAGTGGCACTATTAGAAGACGTGCAACTCATTTTCCTTAGCTTTTTACTCCATTTGTTTCCCACCTCCAGTGTAAATCTCATTCTCCCGCATCCCAGACAGTTTCCATGGATACACCATCCCTATAGCAACTAAGAGATTTCCTAGACAGCCACGAGCCCAACAGAAGAAAGGTCTGCAAGCCCTTTATGAAACTGTGCTAACTGATGCTAGATTTCAGCAGCACCAACATGCCAGCTGGACCTGGGTACCAAGAGGTCCCACATACATGTCAGATGCCTATCATCATGGTGGTGTGGGGGAGGTGTACGGAATATGGAGACAAACAGCTTATTCCAGTCAGCGACGCGCGGCCTTGAACATAAGCCTTGGGCGTTCACAAGTGAAACAAAGGAACTTCCCAGCAAACTACTGCAAATTATAAATGTGTAGTATGTAAGTAGTGTATGTTTTGAAAAGCTGCTACACGGTGAACCATTCGGGGTGAATTATACACTTTTAACTCAGACAAAGATCAGTAATAATGTGCAAGTATTAGGACCCGAAATGTCGATGCATTTCACCGATTACAAATGACCTGTTTCTTTATCTGAATGTAGTAAGACTTTCAACCCAGATTTGTGTAGCGCTGTTAGCTATCCTAGGGGGTCAGCTGTCCAGAACCAGGGGCGCTGCGCCCTCTGCCAGTTGGCAAGCTTCCCGTTTCAATTTTGTCACTCATCTCATTTATCCAATCAGCATCAGTCAGAGGCTCAAAGGAACGAATCATAACGTTGCATGTGGGTCACGTGAGCCACTAAGCAACTCGCCAGCGAAGCGGAGCGTCACAGACTCACGGTGACCCTGAGGCCGGTTTTGGAGTCTCTTACACCGCGAGGAGGACCGCGAGACAGTAGAATCGCTGATGTGGCCAGGTGCTCCTGCCGCGTGAGAGGAGAGTGAGCCGAGTGAGAAGCCGAAACAGTGATCACTCTGACACCTGGCTGGGTTTCGTCTGGAAAAACAACAGGTACAGTTGCTCTCTGAGAGCCCCGGGCCAGGTGATAGACAGGGATACTGCCTGAGTGACAGTGTCTGGGCGGTGGCCAGTGATGAGCTGCTTATGAGCCCGGCTGCCAGAGCTGTGGCTTCTGGTTGGAGAAAATCGCAAAGTAGACTGACACACTAGCCAATCACAGGGCGGGCTTGAGAAGCAGGGCATCAAATAGCAGGCCGTCTAATTAGCAAATCACATAGCAGGCCTGAAAATGAGCGAATCATAGAGCAGGCCTGAAAACGAGCGAACCACAGAGCAGGCCTGAAAACGAGCGAATCACTGAACAGGCCTGGAAACAAGCGAATTGCCTTGCATGCCTAACCTTCCAGGTTGTGGAACTCTTGGGTTCTTCTACAACCTGATCAGATAGAAGGTTGGGGGGGGGACGACTGGTGAGACCTCCTGTGGGGTGGGAATCAGATCTACATGTTTAAAGATGTATGAGGAGGCTGCGGCAATGAGGGGCCAGGGAGAGTGTGAACCAGAGCCAGGCTCAGTGTCAGAGGCAAGGGGTTCAGCTACCGGCGGCAGGTGCTGAGGCCAGGATTCGTGGTGGATGAACGCCGTCAGCATCGGGGAGTACCACGGTCTTCGGGTGGGCTCTGCCCTGCTCAGCATTGTGGCAGGGTGCATCATCATAGGCGTGTCTCGGGAGTGTGACGCCGATGCTGTGGGAGGCATCTTCCTGGGTGCTGGGGGACTGGGTGAGTGTAGACCTTGTGGAGTGCCGTGTAGTCTTACGGGAGGATCGTCCACAGTGATGGGTCCGTATAGACTGTCTGTGTAACATGAAGTCCGAGGAGACCATTTAAAAGGTTGTTTACCTTGTAAGGAATTGATAACTGCCTTGTTCATCATTTTACTTATAGTGCTACCTTAGGACAGTAGGTGGCGTGGACATTAAGGTCATGTATGGGCTGTCTTACATTAAAGCACTCCTCTATAGTATCAGTTGAGTAAATATTAAATGGCATTTTGCTGCAGAAGGAAAGACATGGTGGCTGTGTGCCTGTCCATTGCGCTGCTGGAAAATAAATATAAAAGAGAAAATTTTTAAGGTCTGTGAAATAGTGACATACAAAGTCTGGTTTCAGTGAAAGCAGTCCTGCCCTGTTGTGTTAGAGCAATGCTTTATAGGAGGGACCCTGAATGAGCGGTCAGCGGTCCATGCTATTTTCCATCCAGGTCCATTACAAGATGGCTGATCATTTGATCTCAGTGTGTAATCTTAGGACACCAGCAGTAAGGAAATCCAACCATTTAATCTGTCTCCTTTCTAGGCATGAAGAGTCAAAATCTGATAACCTTTGTTTGCCTGCAAGTCCAGCCTCCAGTTAGGAAGCTCAGCTAAATGTAATGACCTTTACTAAAAAATTACGGAATCGTTCTGAATTTGTCACACGACAATCCAATGTCACAATTATCCATCTCCGTAAAAAATAGCCATTTTTTCCCAACATATAGTTAATGGAGTACATGCATCTATTTTCCAATCTGTTGCATCCTATTCAGTGTCCCGGGGAGCCTGGAGCCTATCCCAGGCATCCTAGGGCACATAAGGTGGGGAACACCCTGGATGGGGTACTAATCCATCGCCGGCCAGTCAGACGCTGGACATTTAAGACCTGCCAATCAGACTACGACACATGTCTTTGGACTGTGGGAAGAAATTGGAGTACCTGGAGAAGACCCACGAAGCATGGGGAGAACATGCAAACTCCATACACACAGAGCAGAGGTGGGATGGGAACCCCCAATGCTGCTGGTATAAAGAAACAGTGGTAACCATCGAGCCACCGCCTCGCCTCAACAGATTCCATCTTACCCACAGATACCCCTGCTGAAAAGTAGTATATAATTACATGATATGTTCTGGAGACTGCCTGTATTTGAGATCTAAGCAGGAGGAGAGTCAGTATGCCTGGACCACATCAGCCCAGCCACCATGTCAGAGCACCACGTCACGGCCAGGTCACACCTATGCTTGACCGCATGTTGGTGAATTTATGTGGCATCCATCAGAGTTTTGTTTTGGCCACAGGGGGAACAGAATAGCGGCTGTATGTGGCAGCGAGGAACACACAGGTGTTTGTCTCATCTTGGCGAGGCCACGGAAAGTAGGCAGTGACCCAGTCAGTCTGAGGAAATGGTTCTGCTCAGAAAACAAATGAAAAGTATCTCTTGCGGATGGCAAGTCTCAAAAGGAGACCGCACATGTCAAAGGACAGCATTCCCAGAAGGTATCACGGGCAGTCATTTTTGAGAAATTAGAAGTGGTTCCCAGCAGCAGTGATTAAAGTAAACATCAGAACTGAATTTAGAGGAAGAGGTTATTTAAAAGTAAGACTCTTACTACAAGGACTTAATATTAAGTTTCATTTTGGGATGTTGAATGGCCTGTACAGTAAATCTTGCCCACAAATTTTAGTACAACTGCCAAGTAATGTCAGAGCAACTACATCTGAAGATCACTCATGTGAGTATAATCCACTCTATCCCCTGAAAGGGACCACACCGGGGACTTGAACCAACAACCTTCTGTTTGCAAACCCATGGCTTTAATTACAGTTTTACACAAGGTCAGCAAAAACAGAAGATGCAGTGACTACATGCTTCTGTTAAAGCACCACAGTTGCTTCTCCCGGATCACCAAAGAAGTGTGACAAACACGGCAGTTAAGTGGATGGCTGGAAGCTCCTGTGGAGCTCGGACTGGCTCAGATCATCCTCCCACAATTGAAACTCATATTCGCGCAGGGAGTCTAACAATGTTTCTGCCACGGAGGACCGGAGGTGTGTGAACCCGACAAACCCGGTTTGACAACAGGTCCGAGCTTTCTGAAGAAGGCCAGATCATGGAAGTCACGTGACTCGTATTGAAGGGGGCAGGGGCCGTGTTTTTAAGGATTCAGGTGCACTTTATATTTCATTGGAACCCTGAGTGACGACGCACTAATGCTTCTACCTTCCAGGCCTCCTCATCTCCGTCTACCCCTTCATTCGTGCCTGGCTAAGCTTCCATCACATCCTGCCTTCTCTCGGTAAGTAAGGCCCTCGTACTCCAGTCCAGTCTCAGATCCCTGGTGGCGAGTGGCTTAGGGCCAACACTGTAGAACCTACCGAAAAAAGTGGCCCATTCTGTCAAATTCTTCAGGGACACGACACGTGACAATCTGTAAAGACAGGTCTAGCGACTGGCAACGTTAACTGTGTTGGCCGCAAGTAAAAAATGTTAGCTGGGTTGTTGTCAGATGAGGCCCAGGGGCAATGTGGTAAAGCTAGCCAAGGCTGTTAACGGCGCTGGGGGTGGACTGTAGGCTCAATTTAATCAGTGAAGTTTCTCGGATGTTGTATCTCTTTGCCTTCCATGCCTAGCTGACGCTGATTTGAGATACAAGGTAATACGAAAAATGCTGTGAAAAAAGTGGCAGGAGGAAACATGCAAATGGAGAGCCAAAGTAAGAACATCACAACCTGACTGACTTACTGCGGTGTGGCATCAAGAAAACGCATCAGGAAAAAATGAGTCATCTGCGAGCGACCAGACATACGTAAAGCGCATGGCGTGATATTATTATAGATCATATCACATACTGTCAAGATCTAATATGAGAGAACAGGCTTCTTCATGACCTCCTGGTGTGTGAATCCTCTAAAGAGGAGAAACGGACAAAATCTCACCTTTATGATCTTCAGATGGTAAAATTTTCCCTATTTCTGCAGGGAATTTTGATGAATGAACAATTCCAGTGGAATTCCCGCCTCGGCACACTTGTTGCACTAAGGGTATTGGAAATGGAAGATCAGTGGGTGCATTTGTGTGCAGAAACTGGTGCAGAGTGCTTGTTGGTGGTGTGGTGTTGGGTATGGGGGGTAGGGAGGTAACAGTCTTTATATACTGGTTCATCAGGGCCTCTGGCCTCCGTGGTGTACAGCCCAGCATGTTCCCATAGCAACCCTGCGTAGATCTGCCCACTGGCTGGACCTTCTGAAGGGATTTGTTCCAGACCTCTGCAGGGGTCCTCCCCCTGCACTGGGTACAGATCTGACTTACTGTGGTAGACTGGGAAACGCCGAAGGACCCGCACACGACATACTTTCTCTGCCTGATTCAAATTTCTGAAATAATTAAAAAGATCAGACATAAAAATAAAAAACTGAAGCATTCGGTCATGGAGGAACCCTGAGCAACCGGATCCAGTAGGAGATATCGGCATACAGTACTCCTACGGTGATTGCATTCCGAATTTCAAATTCCAGAGCAGCATTCTCCCCAGTGGGTGTACATTGTTAAAGTCCAGAAGCTATCATCCTAAGCCAGTTCCGGAGTGGACCCGGCGTAGGTGACAGTGTGAATCCGAGAACGGGGTTTCTCTGTCTTTTCCAGACCCAAATCGGAACATGGGTGTGAATTTGGCTCCTTCTCTCCGTGACTCCGTAAAGCATCCCTAATGAGTGACAGCGTGAGGGAAGATATTTACCTGACCTCCTGTCCAGCATGATGTTGTCCTTCACGGCCTCCTCGCTAGCACAAACCCTGGTGCAGACCCCGGGTTCCTATGATCGTGGATCTGTGAGGGCTCACTGAGGAGAGACATCAAGAATTCAGACAGAGGAAACCCACAGATGCCATCTCATACATATCTGTACAGATAACTAATATGCTAATTAAAAAAATGTATGATACATTCTATATGACATTGCATGTATCACCAAAGAGGTAATTCCACAGAAAGCGTGAAAGAATTATCAGTGTGATTTTTCATCGCTGGGCATCTGCGGCTGAGCTTTAATTCTTGACACCCATATCTTAAAACCATCAAACATTGCCGCTGTACATCAGCTGATATTTTACCCATAGTGCCATTCTCCTGACTGCCTAGCTCTCCCCTAGGGAACCTCAGAGTCCATCCTATGGCACCAAACCCGGCAGCTGAGCCACCAGTGGAGATGCAGAAGAGGGAGGGTGAGTGAACCAAAACCCCCCTGCCCCTGACCACCTGACCCTCCAGTCACCACACATGTTAAGCCAACAGGCTTCCACCTGCATAGCGGTAACGAGAACAGAACCCTTTTCACAACGTCCTCTGTTTGTTTAGGAGTCACGGCTTGGAATATTTCCCAAGTAACTGAACCCAAGTCTTATTTTTTCTCAGCCTCCTCATTTCTCGGTGTTCTCTGGACAAGGCTGACCATCCATTCCTGATCCGTGCCCCGATTTTTCCTGCTTTCACACAGTGCAGAATGTCACCGGCCACAAGGCCCAGCGAAATGCCTTATGGTTAGCGTTTGCACAATGGCAGGTGCTCCATTCCGAATTGACCGGTGTGCTTCACCCCAGATTTGGATATGTGTACTCTCTCCAGGGCCAACATGGAATAAACAATGCGGCAGTTAAAATGCCAATGGAGATAAGGAGCTACCCAACGCGGATGGCGCTCGCTGTTCTCTCTGAAGGAACAACGTTTCAATTTGAGACACGTACAGCTGGATACATTATGTGGGTGGGAACTCAGTGTCAAGCACTACTTACATCTGGCAAAGGAAAGAGTTCAAGGAGGACAGCGGGTTGATTAAACCGTTTCTAGGAAGGGTCATTTCTCTGAATCTCGTGTCTTATAAGCCATACTTTTCCTTTCGGGTCTTGGACTGACTTTATCAGACACGAGTAATGCTTGTCCTTAGGTGGTCAAGAAGGTGACAGTTTAATTGATCATGGAGCTTCTACAGAGCTTAAGGAGAGCAGCAATTAAGTCTGGCTAGCATTTCCAAACACAAATTGAAAGCTCGGAAATACTGACTTGCTTTCGTGTGATGTGATGGATATTTCCTGGAAAATCTCAGGTGGTGCTGGCTTTGTTGTCTTCGGACAGCTGTGGAGGGGTCGGGTGTCTGCCTGCTAAGAGCTCTGGTTGACTCTCCTGAGCCACTCGGGCCATGGAGTTCATCATCTGCTTCTCCTCATTTCTGCTTTGTCATCTTTTCCCAGCGACCCAAAGCCAGCTGAACTTGGATCGCTCCAAAAGCCGAATGGGAACGTTTCCGGAAACGGCGGCACCCGAAGTTTTGCCGGAGGAGGGGTAGGCGAGTTTCCTAGAGTGCCATAAACCTGAACAACCTGCGGTTTTCGCGGTCTCTCTGAAACCTGTTGTACTCCCAACCATGGCCAGAGATACCGACATCTTACTGATCTGTGCTCTACGGTCACAAAGCTGCTATATTTAAATTAAAAACACACCCTTGCAAGGCAGGCAAGACAGAATCTAAGATTCCAAAAAAACAAAGGCAAACATGTAGCCTGCAGCTTGTCTTGCAGGTGGCTTAACTTGAATACAAGCTCTTCTGACTTTGTAAGCGGCAGGAATGCCAAGCTTTGTCCACTTTGAACTTCTGCTGTGTCTTGGCCAGAGCTCGAGCCGCTTCTGCCTGAGGAAACTTTGGTGGCCAGTCAGGTTGACTGCGACATCCAAGTCATCAGCTGCCTGGTGTCGATTCACAGTGCCAAAGAGGCGATTCGATAGACCAGCACAGATTTCACGTACACACTTTTAATGCAGCAGCTTGGATCAGTCGTCAGTTTTTTTTGTACAAACAACTTGGTATTTAAAGGTTGGTTTTCTCACACTCAGGCTGTCTCAGCTCAGGAAGATGGCAATGGAATGGGTCAAGAATCCTAAAGTAAAGCTATAGCGATATGCAATGGTGTTTCATTCACATTTATGGGACAAACATTAGTGTGAATCTAATAAGGTTATGATGTGACCTTCTGATCTGCTGATAGTATGGGAGGAGACTTACCGTCTCCATCAGCAGGTGCTTAAGGCTTGTGAAATGACCGTCCTGTCCGCTCTGATGAATGTCTGTTTCCACTGAGTCTGTTTTACCACATTGAAATGAGCCAATGGTCAGGGTATGTCAGGGTATTATCATCCACCAGGTTCTGAGCAATATACAGTATGAATGAAGCAGATTGTGACTAGATTTCCAGATTTCAGTCCAGGCTGCTCCATGTGGGGCTCAGTGCTGCCCAGTATGGGTGAGGACTCGGAATGACACCCAGTCATCTCAAACAAACCACCTCAGCTCCTGGGAAGGTGGAGTTTTTTTAATTAATTCATGTGAGTTTCTTCCACGATGAAAAAGACTGCCTGGTGAAAATGACAGCTACCACTTTCTGGCTTTAGTGATTTCATAAATCAGAATCAAAAACATTAAAATATTAAAAAAAAAGCCCCCATCTCATCAATGTTGTAGCTCAGGGTGAACAAGTATTAAATATACAAATGGAATCTTTAAATTTAATTTTCCATTTCACTGCATACAAAAGTAGAAATAGCATTCATAATAGTTTTACTTTAAAATCTTTTTTTTATTAATGAATTTGAGCTTAATCTAAGAGGACTCATTCCTAAGTTCACCCTAAACCAGCAAAATGTCCACCTGGAAATTGTGTAGATTACTATCAGTCCTGCGTCTTGCTCATTGGAACCATCCAATCATCTCCTGCGGATGCTGTTGCCTTGGTTACTGAGTCCACCTCTCTTATTCAAGTCTGACGTGCCTATCACAATCTGCTGCTGGAAAGCAACAATGATAGCACACCCACCACCCTCCCTAAACACACACACACACGCACACACTCATATAGAGCTCCCGCAGTTTTATAAACGCTTCACAGAAACACAAGCGTTAACAGTTTAAGTTCCCATCGTCTCCCTGGATATCAGACCTCATATGTAAATATACAACAACATACATATCAGGGCAGAAAGAGAATCGGAAGCTACTCAAAGCATAATGTTCTCTCTCCTTCTCTTAGGCCTTCCTCAGATGTTCCAGACATCATTGCGAGGAGGAAGTTCAAGCAGCCCTCTTCTGACGCTGATAGCCCATAATCCCTCATTTCTCATTGCCCTATCAAGACCCACCTTGCTACGTGGAGACAGTGAATGCGCTGACTCAGTGAGAATGTCCAACGACTGAGTCCTGCCGTCCCGTTTTAATTCTGGTGTAACTTTCACCCTTCTTCACCCGGCTGGTTTCGAGGAGCTGATTGCCTTTGAAGATCTCGTTCCACCTGACTGCTGAGCAGCATTGACCATGAAGGGCTACCTGACCCCTGTGCCGACGCTCCCAACCATCTGAGACGTGCACATTGAATGAGCAGGCAAACACACTGGTCAAGAGTCAGTGCTTTGGTGTTGATAACTTCCCGATTTTAGGAGTAACACAGATGGGAAATGTTTAAAATACAAAATGCTTTGTAAATGATTTGATGCACCCAAAAAGAGTGATTAAAAGAGTGGAAAAGTTTATATATGCTACAATTGTATTGAGTAAGGCAAGCATAAAGGGTAAGAATGCCATCTAGGCCTGTATTAAGATAAACGCCAGCCATACTTAACCAGGTGGTCCGGACACAGCAAGCCCAAGAACATAATTAATACACGTTCCCTGTAATCGATTGAAAATACAGCTCTGAATACTGTGGCAAAAATGGACCACAGAAGGTGAAGGAACTCTGCACTTACAGCAATAAATTACAGTTGAATTCTGACTTGCCGAAGCCGCCTGGGGTTCCCGGATGTAATCACTGGACAAACAAGACGCCAGAATGGATGTTCTGACACGCCGACTTGCATGTGTACACTTGTTTTAGTACACCATTCAGTGTCAGGCTTAAAATAAATACTGAATGAAGATGGCTGAAAGGATTAGTATATTTATCCACCCACGGCACGCTGGGTGACGGCCAGACGGACAGCGTGTCACAAGGACAAGAGGAGGAAATGGGCAGCCGCATTCAGACGCTTCCTAACGATTAACCTGATTTAACTCACCTTACTAACATGTCCACGTGGTCACGTAGAGTCTCACCGACAGAGTCAGGGAGGTGGGCTGCCAGAAACCAGAGGGATTAGCCATCACGGACAGGAGCTGGGTGTCTTCCTCAGTTTTCGCCTTTATGTCTCGTACCGATTGTTTGTTTGTTTGTCTTCTCATTTATTTTGCCTCAGCAGCGGTACTGGCATTAAAATTATGAATTTGAGTTTAAATTTAGGTTTAAAAAATAGAGATAAGGGCGACAGACAGAACAAGGAAGAGGATTTATAAATAGAAGCAAAGCCAAGCTCTGTCCTTGTGCAAAATGGAGAAGATGGTAAACCATTGCAATAAACTATATTTGTCCTTCATACATAATTCAACAAACCATTTGCAAATAAATGAATTTACTTCTATGGTGTCACGATCATTAAGAAATCATTTAAAGTGAGCACAAAAGGTCAATGTCTTAATCTGCACACCTGCCAGACTCGTCTTTGTTTAAATTCGCTTCCCTTGTAGTCTTTTGTGGAAATGAAACAGTTTTTGTGCCTCGAGAGCTGCATGTAGTGATGCACTTTGTTTATAAAGGAGAAGAGAAAGGATATACCTTCAGAGCTGAAATAAGAAGTCCAATGTTCACCTGGCCAACACAAGACAATCACACTTGCCATCAGAAATACTAACCACCCAGTGTATGGCTTGGGAAGACGTCATGAGACAGGAAGAAAGACTCTGGCCTTCTAGTAAAGACTAACCAGGAAGCATTCAGTATCATGTAAGCTCCTGGGGTAACAAATAAACAGGGTGAGAGGTGAAAGGTTGTGCGGTGTGCTGCTTTCTGGAGTATTCACTGGCGAGTAGGAGGCTCCTTCACCTGCTTGCCTCGTACAGGTGACAGTGACACGGGTCTCCCCCTCCTCAGCATGTCATCATGCACTTACTGTGCCTTTCGGTACTGGAAACACACAGAGATCACATGGTGTCATGTGACAGCAAATTACTGCAAAAGGGGGTCGTGTCAGGGCAAAATCTTCCTGTTTATGGTGGCCCGTGGGTAGGTGGTAGGTTAATGAATTGTTCTTGTCCTGTCCTGGTGTGGGGGCAGAGTCTGAAAGGTTTCCTGCCTCCTCTTTATAGGTCTCGACGGAGTCTTGCACACAGCACGGCAGGGCGACACGCTGTCACGACAGATGGCTGCAAGGAGTGGCTGGTGAACCTTGATGTTACGATGGTCAGCTGGTCATCTGGATGTCAATGTGTGTTTGTGTGTGTGTGGGGGGGGGGGGGTGCTGTGTTCATGGAGCTGCAGATATTAAAACAGAGATTAAGCGTAGTGAGCAGTATAGAGTACAGTCATTTTAACAAGAATAACCATGGGTTTTCTTACCTATAATCTGGATACTTAGGTATCATAAATTACCAATGCAAAACAATGTGATTAATTTTGTCATTTTTTTCGGTGAAATAGACAGCTGGTTCTATTTCCTATCTTGTATTTTCATAGAATGACCTTCTATTGCTTTTGTGATTTTGAACAGCCAGAGGGGTCCGAGCGGCTCTGGGGGGGCCACACGATGCCGACTCTGGGGGTCAGGCTGTTTCTTTCTTTTTTTTTTTTAACTAATTAATCAGACAATTAATTAATTAATTAATTAATTAATTAATTCTGAAAGGATCAAAAAGCCGCAGCCCGTCAGTCGGGAATTTCGCTCCATCCATCGGCTTGATGTCAGCTGTACGTGATGTGATGCGATGCTCAGCCCAGCAGTAATTTAACATCGCATCCGTAAGGAGCGTCAGATGGTGACGGGCTCGTCGTGCGGGGCTGCCAGCCTGCTGTGCACTGAGGAGCCGCAGCTCCACGGAGGAGGACGAGCCGCAGGACCGACTGCGGACGCCGGGGGAGCCGCAGCCATCCGCCGGTAAGAGCATCCGAGCCGCTCAGCCAGGGATGGAGGATTCATCCACTCTCACTTATCCGCTGTACGTTGAAGGCTTTCTGTCACACAGCAGCGTAGGTCGGACGGGGAAATCATTGCAGGAGCTGCGTGACACTCCGGACTTCACATTGACAGATGCCATGTGAAGATCTCCGAATCTCAGGCTGTGGAGATCAGGCTCTAGTCTCTGGGTTTAACCTGCCTGATCTTACCTGAACGGTTTGCCAGTCAGGTCCACTTGTCATAGTCATGTGAAAATCTGCTCTCTTGTCAACCCATGCAGTGTACAGGACTACTGGAGTATTTGGGATTTCTGGTCATTTCTGAACTCATGTCTTTCAGATGATCTTCCGGTGAAAAATTAGATTTTTACGCCCTTTATTTACTTGCTTGTTAGTAAAATAGTAATCCTGATGGCTTCTCACTCAGAACAATCCATCAACCCAGCTGCATAAATGTGTGATAAATTCTAAGGAGTCAGGCAGCGAACAGGTGGCTGTTCACACAATTAGAAACGTGTCCCATAGGAAAACAGATTTTAAGGTGAAAGATTTACAGCCATATGTGGAATATGACAACGAGGGCAGGCTGCTAAATAGCTCTCGGGCGATCTGTCTCCGCGCTGTCCTGGGACCCCGGCTGACTGACAATACCACTTGTTTGCATGTGCCTTATGAAAATTTTGTGAAACATATTTGGGAAAAATTATACTTGCAGTTCGGTGCAACAGCCCAAAGCACCAAAGATAATTATGTTTAAAGCTGTTTATCTCGGAACTAACTGTATATTTCTACAGAGCAAAATGACAATTTATCATTTGAATAAATAGAAATGAATAGTAGTACAGTACTTAGTCAAACGAATATCATGTGTTCTCCACAAGGTTACAGGCGTCTTGTTGGATGGCTAGAAGCCACGGCTGCTGATCAGCGACTGCTCCATGGGGGCTCCTCAGACATTCTGTGCCCTTATAACAGTTCACCACCAGCTTGATTATCCGTTAATCTACTTCACGAGATACTCATTAACCAAACAGGGTGAGCTAGTAATCAAGTACAAAACATCCATGACTATATTGGACGATAGCAGTAAATAAAGCGGAGACCCGAGAAGCAGTTTTGAAACGGTTAATCTGACATGCTTTGCCAGACCATAATTTCACACCAACAGGCATAATTTTCTTTGGTGCCTAAGACTTCTGCAGAGTACCGTATGTCTATACAGTATAATCTCCTTCATGCAAATAATATTTTGATTAGTTTGTAACAAACACTCACCATTTACAAACACCAGCTTCTAGCTTTCATAACGCTGCCCCAAACACTTTGCTGTGCCGTGATTTGTGACCTCCATACATCAATTTCTTGGTCATCTTGAACACACAAAAGAAAAGCAGTCACGACATGGAACTGCCCCCCCCCGCCCCCCATCCACCCAAACATGTTCTGTAGTTAAAATAGCACATCTAACAGGCACAGATTTCACCCCTTCAGCAGTCAATGGGTTAACATAAGGAAGTTCAAATTTAGTGATAGCAGATCTGGAGTATCTGAGGCTTGATTTTAAAAGGATTGACTGCAGCAGGAAAGTTGAAGTAAAGAGAAATCCTGAAAGTGTCAAACAAATCACTTTGGCTGGTTTGTGAGGCCATGCAATATGGCATAAAGAAGAATATCTTGCTTTTTTCCTGTGGAAATTTTAATCTAGTCCAAGGAAAAACAAAGACGGTGTAGGGGAATATCCCAGGTTTTAACTGTGGGAGGCACCCACCATCAGCAGTCAAAGCCATGCCCTCTGGACCAAAGAGGCCCCGCTCCCACACTGTCATGGCTGTCTGCTCCTTTAACAAGTGCTGGGTGCCCTGCATGCCCGACTCGGGCAGCACGTCCTGCGGGGAGACTGCATGTCACGTATGGAAGGTTCCCGCTAACCAGGAACCAGTGCCAGGTGAAGAAAGAGAGGCACTCTTTCAGGTAAAATTGTGGTACGCTTCCAGAATGAGCAGCATGTACATGCAAACTTGTTTTTGGTGTTTACGTCGGAGCTCGGCTTATCCTGTAGAAACCAGAAAGACAATATTTGAACACCCTCAAATCAGCATTAAGAGCTTGTCTGCTTCTGACCTGGTCAGTCCTCAAGAGGTCCTTATCCCAGAGAGAGTGATGGATTTGGACCTTCTGCTGGTTATTGCACTGAGGGTGAAATTGGGTTGGGTGCCTCCTACAGAGAAAAGTGGACTGAGCAGCACACGTGGTCGCTATTATCCACAGCAGGTGCCAGCAAACATTGTGATTGTTCATTTTCTGGAATTTTCCAAGTGAATGAAACTCCGTGAGGTGCACTCTTTTCACTCCTCTGTGTCCTCGTGGTCCATGATCACGCTGATGATCCAACCGTGACCGCTCAAACGGAGGACTTGTCTAAATGGACAAGACGGCTGCCTTAAAGCCATAGCTTGTTAGCTCTTCTCCAGCCCTTCAGTTCTCACGTCTGAAAGGTGGAGTGATCGATGTGGAGGGCTTCACTTGAGCGTCCCCTCTCAAAGCCACAAGAGTCTGTCACGTGGGCTGGAGGTCAGAAGAAATAACAGGATGGTAACATAAGCAGAATTCTGAAGCAGGTACAAGGTAGGACTTCAGATCACGGAGTTTAAACGAAGCAAATTAGATTTCAGCTTAGTGTGATAGATTAAATCCAAAGGAACAAACAAGGCTGAGCTGCCGTGATAGTATCAGACGGAAATGAAACGGGGGAGTACACTCGATGCTCATCATCTCTGTCATACTGTCATGTCAACCAGCCGAAGTGGCTGGACTGTGATCATACTAGTCTGATGTAACCCATCCATCAAGCTTGTGGTCGGCCCTGTTGATGGTGAGCAATAGTCCTCCTGTTGTAACACTTCATCTCTTTTCAAGTCATCATTGGACAAAGGAAAGCTGACGGATCTCCTTACTCAGCAGTCGGCTAAACCGGCTGTTTAATATTCGGTCCAACAGCATTTCCCAGCTCAGAGATAAAGTAGAAGGTTCAGCGTAGGGGAGCGCTGTACCTCCACACCTTCAGAGGTGCCACCAGATAAACTGCCTCACATGCTTTAGCTGCCACTAGGAGGCGTTGTAGGGAGAATTAGATCTCTTTTCATGTAGCACCTTTCCCAGGGTACTTTTTCATTACTGGATTATTGGATATCTGTATCAAAGACAATGATTCGTACACCTTGAAACCCATGTCATTTTATACTTGGTGGTGTATCTGAGGTGCATCTGTTACAACCTTGAGGAGCATGCCCCATGATGTTACAGCCTGAGGTGCTGAGGTGGAGATGAAGCTGGAAGGCACCAGATGTGCTCTGTGAGCTCAGGATGTCCTCACAGCATGGAAAAGCTGGTTGCTTTTGAAGCCACCCTGTGAAGCGTATGCTGAGCCCCGGGCATTAACCTGTCACAGTGGAGCCGCAGTGGTGGACCAGTGTGGCTGAGGGAGACACGCCCAAATGTGAGAGGAGGAAAATTTACACCAACAGACGTGCGGGGATTTCAGATCAGGCACGCATCCTAAAGAGGAAGTGGTCAATCGTTCTATGGACTCAGAATGAAGGAGTCCCTAGTGAACATTTAGGCACTGTGTATGTCCGTCTGCCGAGACCCTAATGCTGCGATCTTCCCACAGTTCCAGGTGGCATCATGCCCAACCCTGGTAGCCTCTACCCCAGGGGTCCGGTCCTGTCTCCGAGGTAGCGCGAGCCCCCCATCACAGCCTAGAGAGATGATGTTCACCGACAAGAGTTCCAGCACCTCCGTCCCCAAGAAGCCGGCCAAGAAGAAGACACGCCCACAGGGTCTGCCCTCACCGGCGCTCTGCTGCGCATGTGGCCTCTGCATCATGCTAGCGGGCATCAACATCACTCTGGTGGGTGCCTTCGCCTTTGGCACCCTGCTGCCCGGCAGCAACCCGGCCATCATCATCGGGCCCGTCCTGCTGCTGCTGGCCTTCACCTTCTTCGGGGCATGCTGTGTGTGCAGCCGGCGGCCGCCTGCGCAGGGCTCGCGCAAGCCCAAAGGGGGGGGCGGGGGCCTGGGCCTGGTGCGGGCGGGCGGTGCCACCTTCGAGATCGAGACCAGCGAACACACGCTGCAGGACACAACCGCCGTGCAGCTCAGCCCCACCAACTCGCTGGGCTCCTCCGGTGCTTCGAGCCCCACCCCCGACATCCACGGACATGTTGTCGAGCCGGGACTCCCTCCTCCGACCCTGGACCCAAGCCCCGGCCCGGACCAGCGGGACTGCAAGCTCTTCACCATGGGAGGCAACGGCCTCAACTCTGCCTCCTACTCTGCCTCCTCTGCTGGGGGAGGAGCCGTTCGCCTTAATTTGCCTTGTGACACAGCTGACACCTAGCAGCGGGGGGGGGGGGTACTTGGGAGCACAGTACCCATGGGATAGGGACTCTGGGAGCAGCGTCCACTCTGTCCCCTGTGGATGTTTTCACACACGCTGCCATCCCTGCCCAATTGACCATGTTATGTTACAGGCTGCAGGCCACACCCACGAAGCTGGTCCCCTGTTCTAACTGCCTCCCAATTGGCTGAAGTGAAGCAGGCGTGTTGCAGAGTTGTCAGGGGAGCAGTGAGGACCCCATCCTGTGGTCTATGACCTTCACAGAGAAGGTTCTGATTTGGACAAGCGGCGTCACCCACAGCCACCTTCACACAAGCGGTCCAAACCTGGCGTTGGGTTTGAACTTGACGAGTTGTATTATTTCCTCATCAAATTATGCACTGAATATTCAGCTCAAAGTGAGCATGTCATACCTTTACAAAATTATGCTAACATTTCAGAAACTTTGCATCTGTACAAACTTTCAGTGAAACAGCACTTCTGTGAGGCAGTACATATACACACGTGTTGTTCTTTGGGATACTGTTAGACGAAGACGCCTGCGGGTGTTTCCCCATAGCAGAGAAACGTAAAGCGGTTACCCCACGGGATTCGTAACGTAAATCACAGGCACGCGGCTGACTTCGTTACTCTTCTCAAGTATCTGAATTGGAAGAGATAAAGTACCCATCCGAGCGAGCCAGTGGGTCTTCTCTGGGGTCACGTTCACCAGGCATTGGTGAAAAGCAGACAGACAATTGACTTAGTGTAGAAGGAGAGTTTTGTGGTTGTTTTCTGGTTACATACATGCTGATTGCAGCACATCAATATCTTTGGCCATGTGACTTGTCTGCTACGGGCTGCTCTGTCCCAGATGGACCCCCCCCCCCCCCCCCCCTACTTAGCCCCCCATAACAAGATCGGTTGACCAACCTTTCCTCACCCGCCATCAAACCTACCACACCCCCCTCCCTCCCTTCACCCTTCTTTCCCCACATGGAAGCCCCTTGCCCCTCCCTTATCTCCAGACTCCCGTACTTGCTGCCAGCTTTTTCGTGCCCGATCTTCCCTTAACTGACTCCCCCTCCTTTTCTCCTGCTCTGTCCCCCTCCCC
>JAACJT020000036.1:1129167-1141896 GCA_009936485.2 Gymnarchus niloticus
CCCCGCCCCCCCCCGCGCCGACCCCCCCCCCCCCCCCCCATCGACCTGGCCCCCCCATAGCCAATCCCGAGGATTTCCCGCTTCGCAGATGAGAAAGGCTAACAATACAAATCAAGTTATGGATCCCGCAAAGACCATCTGAGGCCGAGGTTCTCACCGCGAGGCAGTTGAAGCTCCACAATGTAGGAAATTACTCTGGAGGATGGGGGGGAGGGGTCAGGGACAGAACTCACTGAAGACACCGATCATGAGAAGAAGAAAGCCCCCCATTCTGAAGCTCATGATTTAATGAGCTCCTCGCAGACATTACAGTGTGGGGGGGGTTTGTCCCAAAATAGGCAAGGGGAGGTACACCTCAGCCACCACCTGGACATTAGTTCCTGGTCTGTGGGAGGGATTCTGGGTAACGTGCACAGTAACAGTGAAGGCCTTGTCAAACTCACTCATCATTATCTACTTGCATTAATACTCTGTTCCATACTGGTCCTTCCCTCTTCCCGACTTGAAAGTGTTGATTTGCAACACATAAATTCGTCTCCTGTCAGTCACATGAGTTTTAGAGCAACATATTGAAGGCCTCATTTAGCAACAGAGTGATTGGTAGTTTGGGACACTCTCACCCAATATGGTTTTGAAGCCTCATTTAGAGCCAGCATTGATTGGTTAGTTCAGGGTACTCCCACCCATCATGAGTTTCGAACCTCATTTGTCCCACCACTGGGTGAGACCCAGATATACATGCCTGCTTTCCATTCCTCATTCTTACATGACTTGGTCACCTAGAGACACTCATTAGCGAGCGGCATGCAGCTTGGCCTCTCACAGGATCACTTGGGGCTGTGGTTCTCCTCACTGTAGGTGACACTCAGGGCTGGGGTCCGAGGCATTACTGGCAGGGTCAAGTATATGTGCCTGAAGGGGTGGAGTTAAACCACCCCCATCCTCCACGATCGACAGATCTTAAAACACAGGCATGCTTCTGTGCCTGTAAGTGGAACGGATAAACAAGAACAAAGCATGTCACAGGAGAAGAAATGGGTCTCGTCCAAGCTGTCATTTCCCCTCAAGGTACTAACTGTCTCTGTTGTGAATTTAAAACCAAACCGGACTAAAATAATGAGGGCAATCCAGAGCTGGATTTCCTCTAGAGTACTCAGCTAGCCAGAGGTTATCTGACTCTCCTCACCTCGTTCTGGGTGAGATCATCCAGCTTCAAGTAATATTTCCCGCGAGTTCATCTGTGTTGTTATCGCAGTGATTCTCACCACGAGCTCCTCTGTGATCTTAAGAGTCAACATTCAGCTTATTGGTGATCTCAGTGAATTTATCGGGGCTCATCACAGCGATCGGTGAGGCTGGCGGCGTGGTGCCAGTCCCCTTCTCCATCACGGTCACCGTCACGCCAAGCCTCACCTGCTACCTGCTTCCGCTGCATCGGAATCTTGGAGAGCAGGGGTCACGTTTCCGGTAGCAGCAGGGGGCACTGGAGTGTCTCGATGTGAAACGCAAAGGTGACGTGAACCATAGAGATCGGACATCCAGTTATAGGATGTGGGAGACAGCGACAGAGCGGATCCAGGGGAGGTAGCCTCCTTATTCAGGCTATGCTTTCGTTCTTCCGCAGCAGAGCCATCCCTGTGCACCGTGGAGGAGACGCACGCTCTCTTTCCTCATAGAGCCTGTGCAAAAACACAATAAAGGATAGCATTTGTTGGCAAAGCTTTTCATTCCCCGTCTTTCGTTTTGCGAGCATAAAGCGCCCATTCAGCAAGGCTGCCGACTGCCGAAGGGGGGGAGGGGCTCTCCTGTTGAGGAGGCGTGCACGATTGTGGCAGAGGTGTAAGTGACAGGTAAATTGCAGGCTAAGTGGAGAACGCAGCCTTTTAACAAGAGACTACAGGCTTCTGCAAATCCCCTCCGTCTCTAATCTGAATACAAAAGCCTGGCTGAGGATTAAATTTGACCCCTGAATGTGTTGTTTGTTCTATCCAAGGGCCTGATTAGCCAGGATGAGAGGGGCATGGTCTGCATTCCCCTTTGTGTTCCCCCCCGACAGCATTTAGAAACAACAGCCCCCACAAAGGAGGCTCCTCAGGCGCTAATTTCCCCGCGACAAAGGCCCCCCCCCCCAGCCAGTATCCTGGCCCGTTGTTTCACGATGGCTCAGGTACAGATCGATGTGCTAGTGGGATTCTGAAGGGCTGTTTATCTAAATGCGGCTGAAGTGCCAAAACTGGCTGATATTGACTGTGGCTGCCAGCTTTAACGGCTCCCAGTTTCCTACGCACAGCATCTGGAGACCCGAGGTTCTGGGCGTGAGCCCGTAGGGTGCAAAAAGCAACAAACGCTGTTGTAACCAGAATATTGTCAGATCAAATCCTACAAAGGCACTCACTGCTGCCTCCCCAGACGAGGCATCACAATTGCTCCAGAAAATTGAGCCTGGAAAATTCGAAGGACTTTAGATTACAGGAAGGAAGCAGAATTAGACTGAGGGACTGGTAGGTAAGCGTCATACAAGCCAAAGAGACACTGAGAGGTCGACAGGGAAGGGGTGGCAGGGTGCCCAGCCGGCAGAGCAGTGCCGTAGAGATGCCCAGATTCAGAAAAGCATAACCAGTGCGGCCCAAGGACGGCAGGCAATGGAGAAGTCACACGGGAAGGTCAGGTGACCGGCCAGGTGGCAGGCTGTGGTCCCCGTCACCCATCACCTCTCCCCCCACCCACGCTTGTCATTACCACACCCTGGGGCCAATACTGTCTGTCGGATCCCTCTATCAACGGGGGGAAGACGGAGCGGTCTGCAAGTGGGGGTGGGGTGGGATACGATTTGGGGAATGGAGGGGCTGCAATTACCCAAGGTGAGGACTCCCAGGGCAGAGAGCCCAGGACTGAGAGGCTTAGAGCACATATCCAGTGCTAAGCTGTCAAACGTGGCGGCTGTAATGGTTTGTTTAGCCACGGAGGCCGAGCCGGGGGCTGCTGAGAGCCATATTTTAGCAGGTATCGATCAGAGCTCCCCCCCAGCCCTCCTGCTTCTGTCCCTGATCCTGTAAAGTAATAACTGTACTCATGTCAGGGAGGTAATTATCATTGATCCACTGCAAGGGTGACAAATTTTCACAGTCATGGTGCGTGATTCATGGCCTGGTCTCAGGTTACCATAGCAGAGTCTTCCCAGTAACTGGGCAGTGCCGCTCTCTCCTCCTCGATCCTGCGGGTGCCGCTCTGCTAGTTAACTCTTTCTGGGGACACATGGGGTGCCTCTCGTTTTCATCAAATGCACACGGACATTGGTGCTCGGGTTCAAGCTGTCCTCAGCTGCAAGAGAAACGACGCACGGTGTATTCATGATTCGTAATAACCTTGTGCTGTGATACGTTCCACCTGCGAGAATGTCACACTTTGTTTTTCTGTATCATTTATGAAGTGCTGGCTGGCACGCTCGCTCAGTGCATCATCATTAGTCCTCCCCAAAGCTGCAAATCTCTCTCCCCATCCCGATGAGGCCTTCAGAGACTGAATTTCACACCATGGAAAAAGCCGCCTTTTGACAGGTCAAAAAATTATCAGAACAGGGCAACAAAAGAGAAGATTGCAACATTTATCATAGAAAAAATAGATCCTGTCACATCAGCCGTGTAATTCTGCTGCTGCTGCCACAGGTGTGGGGGCTTCACGGCTTCCTCAGAGGCCGGCTATTCTCCAAACTGGTTTCCCCGTGTGCCAAACCGGCTGGACCTCCCTGACCGGCTCAGGGTCAGACTTGCCGAGTCCCTTGGGGTCTCGGGGTAAACTGAAACCCAAACAGCCCTTATTTAATCATTCCGTTGGGCTGGCGTAATCATGTGCAGCATGTATTAACGGGGTGCTCGGTCTTCGGGGAGAGCTGCATGCAGCCCTCAATTCCCATGGCAGTAAAGTCGACTTGTTTAAGAAGAAAACGCTAATGAGACTGAAACGGTGAAACAGGGCAGAGTGAGGGCCCTAAAAATGAACGTTTTCACACAAATGCAGCATCCGTTCAGATCTCTCCGCTTTTAGGAACGGTGCTGCACTGACAGCAGACCTGCCTGGAAAAACACAGCTACACTCACGTATGATTTACATGCCTGTGGCAATGCTCTAAAGACCGCGGTTTCCTATATCCTACCGTACTTTGTCTCTTTGCCATGTTTGGTCTCAGTCTGTGAGGAAAGCTCACTGAACAGAAGGCTGTAAACGTCCACGGCGCTGCAGGCGCAGCCCTCTATGCAAGCTTGCGATGTCTGTCCCTTATCAGGACTCGCCCTCTTAAATGAGTTCCACTAGGCCACATGGATCCCCGGGACGTTCCTCTGCGTGGAGAGCCGGATTAAGCTCTCATCTGTGGGCAACTCGCACTACATTGGCCCAGCGAGGGGATGGAGCTTGAGCTTTACGTTCCATGCCATCCGCCCCCTCCAACCTCGAGCCCTCATTGAGAGCTGATGGATGACTGATCGCCGGGGCAACCAGGAAGATTTATTACTGTTTATCCGCCTCTCTGTGGTCACCTGCGGCGGGTGTGTGTGTGTCTGTGTACGTCGATACACCCTCAGCAGTGGTCCTCAGCAGTGCACGTCCCCAGTGATTTTGGGTAGTCCCACAATGGGCCCAACCCAACAGCTGGTCTGGCCTGGCAGCAGGTGACCTGCTTTCCCGGCACAGAGCAGCAATCAACTTGCTGAGCTTCGGGAAGCTGCATTCAGGAAGGATTCCAGGATGCAGGCAAATGAGAGACTTTCATACCACTGTTAGCGTGACTGCTAATGACCAGCCACGCTCTCCCGTTGTGTTCAGCTGAGCCTTCAATTTATGAAAGTCTATAATACAAATCCAGGTGTCTTATCCACACAGTATACCGTATTTGGATGAACAGCTTACATGTCACCCATTACTATACTGAAGGATTTCAAGTTTCGTCGCAGCGTAGTGACAGCTTCAGATACATGGCAGATTCCTTAACCACTGTGCCATCTGGGGGCGCACAAAGCCCTCATTCGGTTAGCAGTTGGAGTCAAAGGTCCGCGTGTCACGAATCCAGCAGGACGTTTTGTCTTAACAGCAAGATCGCGATGCCAGCACAGATTTGAGCCAACAAATCCACTGAAACACAAACTTCCCTGCAGTGTTTTGATGCTCAGTGTTTCATGAGGGTTGCTCGCTCGCAAACACAAAATGTCAGCACTGTCCAGAATTTAAGTGGTGATATCTCCATTCTCCTAAAGACGCTAAGATTTCTGTTACGACACACACAGCTTGTGCGTACGTAATGAAAGTGAAACAGATTGGCAAGTGTTAATATTTTAGGTTCAGACAAACCATTATATCTCCATAAGTGAGATTTGACATGTTCAACCGACCACATAAGGCAACATAACAATCTTTATTGGCTGGAAGAGAACTGAAATAAGGACAGCCTATAAACCAAAGCTCGTGTCTGGAACTGACGCCATACCCTTGCGAAGAGAAAGATGACCTGCGTTCATCAGCAAGAGCTGCAGCGTGCCTGCGTGAGGCGTTTGTGTGTGCGTGCGTCGCAGCCACCTGTGTGTGTGGATCTCCCCCTGTCCTATCCTTTATAAATCTGAAGGCTGAAACGACTACATCCCACTCGTAACCTTCCCAGAGTGGCGGGGGGGCAGGTTGGAAAGGAAGAGGCAAGCAATCAGTCCTCTCTTTGCGAGCGCTGAAGCAGGGAGACGTGTCACCCACAGACCAAACCCCATTTCCCCTGATTAAGTCCTCCAAAAATATTCCATTTGTCAGTGCCACCCCCCCTCCCCACAGCCAGCCGACTGTGTCTGTTGACTGTCGTGCTTCCGATTTACATCGGCCACTGACAACACCATCTAGCCACTAATGTCCTTCTTCAGTCTGTACTCGCGCTTCCTATCCGGAGAACACACATCAGCCTATTTTTCCGTGATTTGCCCTCATCGCAAGGTTGGCTGGCATGACTCCTTAGAAAAAAAAAAAAAAAAAAAACAGACGGAGGAACAGACAGGCAGGCTAGGCAATGCAGTCCTGGCCCTTCTCAATGTCATCAATTTCAATTTCCCATCTGGCCGCTCGCACCTTCCATGCCCCCCCCCCCCCCCCCCCCCCCCCCCCCCGCCCCGCCCCCCCCCCCCCCCCGCCCCCCCCCCCCCCCCTCCCCCCCCCCCCCCCCCGTCTGCAGAGCAGAGCTGCCCTCCCTACTCTCTGTCCCCAGCACACCTATTACCTAGGCCCGCGCTTTTCCGGGCTTACAAATAGAATGCAATTTCTTCCGGCCGTCTTGTAAATGAAACTCGAATGAAAGATCATTAATATTTCGTTTAAAAACCTAGAGTGAATTTCCACGTCTCCTCCTCCGTTTTTTTTTCCACCCATGTCTCATCTGCCTGCCTGCTCTCTCACCTGAGTGCCGTCCGCGCATTTGTTTCTATGACTACTAAAGACCTGCCCCCTGGCACCCGAAACAGCCGCACGTGACCCGAGTCTCGCGCCGTTCGGTCGCTGCCGAAAGGTCCTTAAATTGAAATGACGGCACCAGTGGAATGGGTGTTTCGGACGTGGCAGAGCGCAAGACAAGTGGCGACATTAACCGGCAATGTCCCATTTTACAACTCGTAAAAAAAAAAAAAAAAATAATAAAATAATAAAACAAATAGGAAGGAGGTAAGCTGCATGGTAATGGGGCATCCCATTGTCGGGCGCACGCTCCCGTTAAAACTGCTGAACCCATTTAAATAAAGTGGCGGACGAGTCCTGAGCGACGCCTTTGGCCGTCGCTGTTAGCATCATCTTACCAGGGAACGGGATTCCGGCGCTCATCAAGAAAACGCACGCACGTCTGAAAAGGGGACATTACGCATTCTGTCTTATATGTAATGTCTATGTATTACATATGATACATTATATACATATTCGATGAATTTAAATGGTTTTATAAAGTGCTATTAAAAGGAGATGATTCAAGAAGATATGATTAATGACAGCCTGACTTGAGCAGGATAAGCGGACAGAAGATGGATGGATGGTGGGCTACAGAAGTTTGGTGACGCTCCATATTCTGCAGGCCTTTATTTCTGACGAAACACCTTAATCACACTCAGAGCCATTTCTCACATAAACAAAGAGTTTCATCACACCGCCTCCTCCAGCTCCACGCTCACTGCAAGCCCGCGTTGATCCAAAGCTGTGACCTGGCTGCACGTCTCAGTGAGTTAAATGCATCGACACGAGCGTCGCTATTGACCCTCGGAGACGGCCTTAAATTACGCCGCCCAAATTTGCTGTATAGAGAGGGTAGATTAGAAGCACCTTTTACGAGCTGCTGTCACACAAGTGGACCGTGTACAACTCAATGTTCTGTTCTTACGCCCAACGGTCAGACAGCCTTTTCACTGTCCCCTCAGCAGGGGATCTGGAGTCTGTATTTAAGGGTGAGGCACACAACGAAAGACACAGGGAGAGGAATGTTATAGAAAGAAATAAAACAAAGGAAGAAACAGAGAGAGAGAGGGGGAGAGAGAGTAGCATCACGAAATTTCATTTAGAAATCAATCAGGAGCCATTAGCCCGTGGGTGGGCCGCGCTGTTTTCTGCCTGCTAACCGGGCCTCTCGCCTGCCACACGGCGTACTCATTGCTCACCCAAGCGGCACCTAGGGCCTGCTGTCTCGCAAGCGCGCTCCCTAACCAAACTTTACCCGGGTTCCTTGGCGAACTCCTCATCTGCATGTCATTAGCATCTCGTTAGCGTCCCCCATCCCTGTATTTCCCACCTTCTTCTAAATTCCCCGCATAGCTCCCATTTTCATTTCCTGGCAGGAGGAGCGATGTGTGCAGTAAGAAGGGGCTCTTCAGAGTACAGACCCGTTTGTCTACAGTGCCTTAGTGACCACACTTGTTAGCTTTCTGGCATCTGTCCCATCTACCCCTCCTACGGCCTGATGGTACGGTCCAGATGCACCCCATTTACCAAGTTTACGCTGCCAAGATGTGTGGCTAAACACTGTAACCCAAGACACACACACATACACACACTCTCTCTAATCACCTGACGGAGGGGTCGGCCTCAGCCAATTAAAGCACAGCTTGGCCACTGCTGTGCCAGGGCCACCCCTGTGGAGAGACAGGCAGACTCACAAACGGATGAGTAAGCATCAGTGGCCCACCACAGGGGAGGCCTAATTGATAGACGAGGGGACAGTGAGGATGCCGCCTCTCAGAGCCATTTACCATCACCTTGTTAACCGGTCAACTCGCTTCCAGGCCATCTTGGCCCATGGCACTTCCTTTCAGCTAGTGTACAGATCGCACGAGAGCCAGCTTTTCACTAGATGCCTTCAGTTGATGACACCTACAGTATGTACACCAGACTGCTCTGCACCAGTTTCGGCAAACAGCATTTCAGATTAATCTCGGAGGACCACGGCTCTAGCTGTGATGCCCGTAACATCTCCGATCGCCGCAGGATCCACGGCACACTGCAGGGCCGAAGGATCAGCCCAGCTGACGTGCTCCTGATGGAAATGGAATCTCCTGGTACCTTCAATTGCAGGGTATGTGTTAAAATTAAAAATTAAATTTAAATTCCTCCCCTTTTCCCACACATGCATATGTGCTTGGTTTCCTGTAAATAAGAACACTCCATCTTTACATAGTGATAAAATGTCACAGAAACATTTCACAGGGATGACGTAACTAGTTTCCGCAGAAGAGCAAAGGTCCAGTGATTCTTCACAGTAAAAGATGTGGTAACGGGCAAAATATATGGGACTAGACTCTGAATGAACACAAATTTAATAATGTTAAACTATTTTGACAGAAAAGACGTTAAAACTATTTAAACGGGATTGGCATTTTAACTTAGGGAAATGTCCTCCGTAAAGTTCAGCTGTCAGTCTCCTGTGATGGGGGTGATGTTCAGAACCTCTTTCAGCACCCCACCCGTCTGCCAGAGGGGGACACTCTGTGGGCTCAGGAGCCGAGGGCTACCCACAGACACCTCGCCAGCACTGCGACGCGGCCGTCTGCCGCAGAGGGAGCGCCGTGCTCATTTGAATATTAAACGAATTTGTTTCTCTCAAAAAGTGATCTCACCTCCATTCGCTTCCATGAGAGGTGGGTAATTTATGGACGGGGCGGTAGATGTGGTCCGGGACGCCGCGCTCCTTGAACCCCTCTAAGAGCAGCGCCCGGTTACGTGGGCATGCCACTCGCTTCAGAGGGGAGGGAATTTTCAATCTCCTTTCTACCATTTTCAATATCATTAGTCCAAGCCGCCCATTCTGCATGCTTGTCAGCCAAAGCCCCTGAGAGAGGGGGGAGGGGCTACAGCAAGGTGCCACATGATCCATCCCTTACTGTCACAACATGGAAATGAAGAGAGCGAGAAATAAAAGGAGAGTAGATATGATATTATCACCCCGAATCAGACCCCCCCCCCGACACCCACCTAATCATCTCCTGACAGGCGTCGGCCGGCGCTGCTCGATGGCTCGACTCGATCACCTGTGACAGTTTTGATTTGATGTCACTTTCCCCATCCGAGCTATTTGTTTGAACGCTTAAGAGGTAATTGCGTGACATTAGCATAGCGGAGACTGGGGTTGCCACGGCGCCGCTGGACCGGGCAGGACAGAACGGGATGCACGGCGGTTATAAATGGCTCCTATTTCCCAAAGCACTCCATTCCATCGTGGATGGTGTGTCGCCGTGGGGATGGGGGGAAGGGGCGGCTGTCCCAAGGCAAGCTGGGACGCAAATGTGTCACCTCCAGGTTCCCTGACTCACATCCCATCGTGGTACCCCTGGGTGATGCACTGCGTATTTGAGGTGTGCCGTGGCTCATTACGGAGGGGCCTTATTCTTCGCAAAGTGACCGTGTTTTTGCGGCTAATTCGGCACAGACAGCGGCACTAAATGAAGTGCGGCTTTCTTTTGAGATTGAGCAGCGCGGTTACCGTACACCTGCCAGCACAGCAAATTACCAGACTCAGAAGGGGCTTTGGAAAGAGCGATGCAGAAAAGGAGCAACGGCTCAAACATTCTGAAATGTTACAGAGGTTTAAAAGAAGTAACCACAGACTCAAATGTGTGTGCGCCCGCATCTGTTCCCGTGTGTCCCTGTGGGGTCCCCACACCTGAGAGACCACCTCCACCTCAAAGATGGTGCTTCCGGTAGGCTGAGATTGATGACTGACCCGAGGCCCACCCACAAGACCGGTCAGCCGGCTGCCTTCCCATTCTGGGCAGCAGAGCAGGTAGCGGCCGTGTGCCATCGATCATTTTCTGTTCCCAGATCAGCTGCCATCCACCCCCCGCAGTTTGACAAGGTCCCTGGGATATTAACCACGACACACAGCGTGTTAATAAACACCTCCCATCAAAGGCTCTTAAAGACTCTTAATGAGCTGATGTAATTAGCCGGCACAGAGCGAATCTTTTGTCTCCTGATTTGTTTGCTGGCTTAATTTGTCTGGTATGGATTAGTGTGGCCCTGACCCTCCTTAACCTCCCCAGTTCACCGTGTGAGCGGCACAAATCGTGATGAGAACTCGATGGCTGCTCCGTGGTCAGCGTGCGGGAGACCCGTCCACGTTTCACACTTCTACAGGCCTTAGCGAATGATGTTTCTGGGCCAGCTGAGTCCTGATTCACTCAGCTTCACACAATCCAACGCTCTGATAGATCAGTTAGAGCCCCTACTGTTTGGTGATAGCTTCGTGGCCACTGTGAATGTCGTGCCGATCCACCTAATCATCGACTCCGGGGTAGCAAACGGAGAGGCACTCAGCTTGTAGAAGCATTTCACCTGTTTAAAGGCAAACACCCCATGACGTCCCCCTGACTCTGCTGGAAGCGGGACCCAGATTTCCCTCCGCCTCTACTTCTCTTGAGATAAGCACTTGGGCAGCGTGGATCGAGAGTTCATGGGGCCCAAAAGACAGGCAGTGTTGAAGGCAGCCCCAAAGAGCAGCCAAAAGGCACTGCTTATTATAACAGGAAGCTGAAAGCATCCTTCAAAAGGCCCCCTGGGCCCGTCCGTCTCTACGACCATCCCCTCAGCTGCTGGCCAGCTCCTCGTTCACACGGTTAAGTGAACGGCGAATGTCTCCGCGGGATCGTTGCAGCGTTCGCGGCCAAGAAGCAGAAGCTGGACCGCGACCACTCCTGCAAATCTGATAAGGCTGACCGCTATTGTGATGCGATTTTACACGGAGGACCATCGGTGATCCTGCCTTTCAGAGTCCCCACTTCTCAGCCAGCCTGGAATGCCAGCAGTAATCTCCAATCCTCCTTTCTCCCTTAAAGAGACAAAGCCCACAGAACTGAGCCCCAACGCGGCAAAGCTGAGCGCCCGTCTTACACCCCCATGCAACCCCCCCACGCTTGGCTTACAGCATGCTCAGATGCTAGTTCCTGAACTTGGGCAGATATACTCGTGGGGGGGGGCGTGGGACGGTTTCGACCTGCCCGAGACAGGTACCATTTGCTTCGGTCATCAGAACTTCCCCGGGACGAGCCGAGGGTCCCAGTCAGCCACTCATTGGCTTGATCCATTTGTTTCTTATCTCAATCCTGGATTTGAGGAGATACAAAGCTGATTAAGCAACAAAGCATATTGGAAGATAAGGAACACTTAGGTAATGGGCTTAGACTGACTCTTTGGCATCGCCAAGCCATCCTCTTTCTCTCTGCCCTAAATGTGTTCATCATTCATTTCTCTGCAAAGAATGGTGGGAAAGAAGGTTATGGATTCAGGCACGGTTCCGTCACCTGGATCAGTACCTGTACAGAGGAGAGGCTTGGTCATAGCGGAACCGTCAATTAATCAATTCATTTACATCTACGTTTCTTTCTTCCTGTCCTGTGTTAATGTCTCTAAATCTCCAGTGGACAGTATTAAGAGTTTACTTAGAGTCACCCGTTCCATAGAGTGGTGCTCTCCTGTGATTTGCGCTGTGGTACTTCCATGATTTACCGTCCTGTATGTGAATCACAGCACCATGGATCATCACATCATCATCTCCTTACTGTATTTTCCTCTTTTCAGGATGCAGCAGAAAAAACCTGAACTCTTAAAGTATATGAGATGATAAAGGTCTGAAGACAAAAGCTGAAGGAAAGAACTGTTTCAGTTTTTCAACATTCCCTGACACATAGTTAGCTTCATCAGTCAACAGTGAGGTCAACACGTTAGGTCCACTAGACAGCAGTGAGATCTACATGTTAGGTCCGCTAAACAGCAGTGAGGTCAACACGTTAGGTCCACTAGACAGCAGTGAGATCTACACGCTAGGTCCGCTAGACAGCAGTGAGATCTACACGCTAGGTCCGCTAGACAGCAGTGAGATCTACACGTTAGGTCCGCTAGACAGCAGTGAGATCTACACGCTAGGTCCGCTAAACAGCAGTGAGATCTACACGCTAGGTCCGCTAGACAGCAGTGAGATCTACACATTAGGTCCGCTAGACAGCAGTGAGATCTACACGTTAGGTCTGCTAGACAGCAGTGAGATCTACACGTTAGGTCCGCTAGACAGCAGTGAGATCTACACGCTAGGTCCGCTAGACAGCAGTGAGATCTACACGTTAGGTCCACTAGACAGCAGTGAGATCTACACGCTAGGTCCACTAGACAGCAGTGAGATCTACACGCTAGGTCCACTAAACAGCAGTGAGATCTACACGTTAGGTCCACTAGACGGCAGTG
>JAACJT020000036.1:1146094-1159039 GCA_009936485.2 Gymnarchus niloticus
CCCTGGACGGGATGCCAGTCCATCACAGGGCACGAGGCTGGGGTACACCCTGGACGGGATGCCAGTCCATCACAGGGTTCATACACACACTAATCTTCAGATTGACACAGTGCTTTCGCTTCCATATCAGTGAAAATTATGCTGTACATACATGTATGTATGTTGTACGTACATTTGACTTGAGCAAAGTAAAACTATTCTCTCCAGTCACACGTTAAAATTTGACAAGATAATTCATTACGGCAGTTTAAATTTAATTTTCAATGTTTCCCACTTTCTTTTAAACTTATACAAAGCATGATTCTTATTTCGCTTGCCGAATTTCCCTCCCGATGATAAAAAGCTTTTCAGCATAAATAGCAATTATGAAAATATGTATCTGTGGGGTGTATTTACCTCTCCCAAAATCTGGAAGCAGAAAATTCCACCATGCAGTCCGCTAAAATAAATAAATAAAAATACATAAACATGCAAATAAATAAATACAATAATAAGGTTAACTAGCCTGGCTTTTGATATTGATATTCTCTGGAAGGTCCAAATTAATAACAGAAGATCTGCTGCCATTTTCATATGTGGAGTGTATCCAATTCTTTAAGTCATGCCATTAATGCAGCATTTGAAAGAATGTGATTTGAACATCAAACAGTACCTTAAAAGTCACAATTTCCCCTGCTTCTGCTTTAAAAGTTTCCGTAAGTAATGTGCAAACTTACTGTGGCCTTCCTCCTCTTGCTGCCAGGACTAATTAAATCATAGTGCAAAGCTTTCCTCCGTTAAATCAGAAATAAGCATCACTCTTTCATGATACAGGGCTGGCTAATACCAGGTACTGTGTGAGAGAAAGACCTGTATTAAGGCTCTCAAAGGACAACGAAAAATAAAAATCATTTACCATTCATTAGCAACATTTCAAAAATGAGTTTACTCAGATTTATGAAACATTGTTAAAAATATGCATGCTTTTTAGAACTCCTTTTTGGGACATGAAATTGTACTGCGTGCAATGAACACTTCATTTACCGATGTTACATAAATGCCTACTTAATTTCTAAATGTTACTACTGAGTATAGGAATAGCATTATTGATTTAATGCATGCTTCATGTACAGACAGATGGACAGAGGACGTTGTCGTGATGAGCGATGTCGGGAATTAGCCGTGTAGTAGGAATGGCGGCTCCAAAGCCGCCTGCAAAATGTGCTTCTCAGAATTATCCCACAATGCACCTGTCAAGCAGCAACACGAACTGCAGCAGTCACCTTGGTGGCAGGAGCTTTCGGATCTGCTTATCATTCAGACTCGAAGTGGAGCCTGGCAAAGAGGCGCTGTGTGGCGACTGCGTTCCCCTGCTCGCGTCCGCGTTTTCCTGCTCTACCCTACCAACTTCCACCCACCACCCCAAAAATCCCCCAGGTTCCTCCGTGCCCATCCTGCCGCTACACCCCCTTGTGGCTATGCTTCCATGCACCAGTCAGCTTAACAGCTGGTGCTCCAAACTGGGCCTCACCCTTCAAATCAAGCCCCAGGCTGTGTAGGAGTGACCAGGCCTCACCGCCTGATCAGCCCCTCCCAAGACAGCCCTCATCAAGTCAGAGGCTCCAACAAATCAATCTTCTCCTGACAGTTCATTTAGACTGAATTAATTTGGAATTAGAAGCCATTACGACAATTGGCAGGCACTGATATTCCTCCAATGCTAGCTGTTATCGGCACTTGAGAAGGCATAGCCTCGGAATTGACCAGATAAGGCTTTTCCAGCTGCGGCGTAAAGCTGAATAAGTGGTTTGATTTTTAGTTTAACCAAGTCATCATTACTGTTAATCAACTAAAAGAATGTGTAAGGGGTTTTTCTGCAGTTCTGTCCTGAGACTCAATGGAGTCAAATCCGTTTTTAATGAATGTTTAAGCTCCATTGATTCACTGTCTGTCAAGTCAAGAAGTGGAAATTTTACAAATTAACACAAAAATATCACTTGTCACCACACTACTCATTTATATTTGAAACACCATGCGTGTTTTGTCATTACCCCTGGAAAATATCATCACGCTGGATAAGCAGTTGACGTGGCTAATTTAAACTTTATATTTCTCTGTTTATTGTATTATTTTATATTTAATTTCACCAAATACGAAGTAAAACAAATGTGCGACTATCTGTCTTGGATATTAGGCGAATGTTTCAGCACATTTTTAGAGTCAAATGAAGTCTTTCTCAAATGCAAATGGTCGGACGTGTGTTCTGTGTGGGTCAGGCTGTTGTATCACTTTTACCTTTGTGACTGAAGAGGACATGGATAAAATCTTTTCACATCAGTTTAAAAACTGAGGACAGGAAATTTGCATGTGAAGCTGAGGCCTATACTCCGAACAGGGACCACCCTTTAAAAAGGAGCGTTTATGGCCTGGAAACAAAGGCTGCTGGCAACAAAGCAGCGGTGAGGAAAAGAAGGAAGGAATGTCAAAGGTCCAACTGCCGGGACGGCACACAGCCCAGAGCACTCACAGCACTTCCCCTGCTTAGAGGGATAAATTCTGAGCTGTAGGAACTGCAAAGAGGAGCCAGGAGACCATTATTCTGCAAATCCAGTCTATTACTGCTGATCCTGTCAGACTCTGGGGTCAGGCGCCAAGGGGACCGTGCATCAGAGCAGGACCGCTGGTCAACAGGTCCCATGGAGCCCTCGTTCATCTGCAGGCTTTGGAGGACTGCAGTGGTCACTTCTGACCCAGAAGACAGAGGAGTCTCTGCTGGAGCTCAGAACCTCATTCAGGATGTCTTGCCAGCTCTGTGCTGGACTCTCCTGAACATATCCCCGTGTTTTTCCTGTACTCTCACTATGCAGTCAGTACTGGCGTCCAAAGAATGAGACCAGCAAACCTGAGTGAGAACGTTCATGCATCAGTTGGAGAACCACAGTCATCAGCTGGTAGCCAGTGTCCACCAAGAGGTCGGACTCAGGTGCTCTTATCGTCTGCCTTTCTCGTATTTAAAATGGGCTGTTCGTGCAGAAGTTTCGATTGAAGTTCAGATCAGATGTCTGTCATCCCCACGGCAACCGTCAAAGCAGCTGGGCCGGTGGAACTCCACCTCGCTTTGGTGGCTGTAATGTGTGCCACCTCGTCCCAGACTCACCACTCGACTTCCGTGCAGCTCCAAGCCAGTCTGAGCTCATGTAGGAGTCCAGGACCCCCGTTGCCCCTCCCCTGACCCCCCCACCCCCCCAAGCGGCTTCGTGGCCATAGGCCCAGTGTGTCCATTACTGACCAGGAGACTGAGAGGCATAGAGATAGCCCTTGAAGGAGCTTAGCTCTCCACAGCAAACTTAATCTCTTTTTAACGCCATCTGAAGGATTCCCAGAGTGGCTGAGTTGGGGGGGGGGGGCTCATGTGGAATATCTCAGGGCCCATATTGCAGGCAAGAAAAATCTGAATATCTGAGCGGCGTGGCTGAACCCTCACGCACCACCGCGGGAATTAGCCATCCGGCAGGCCACACTAAATCCCATCTCTCACCTCCCAGGCGCCCCCGTCTGTCTTGGGCCTGCTACTACAAGCACCATCTGGCTGAAAGGCCTCACGAGAAACGCTGACACAGAATATAGAGAGAGGGTGTAGGCATAAGATGATCCCAACTCACCATGACAACAGAAATACAGGGTCGTACTGACCAGGTCAACAGTTCAGGTTAGCTATGACGAAGTTAGTCTTACTCAAACTAAAACGCAACAATATCACAGTGAAAACCGGGATGTCGATTGGTTTGTCCTGCTTTTAGCCTCTGCGTGACACTAAATACAGACAAGGCTTTGAATATAAGAAAAGGGTAAAAATTATTTGCATGATGTTTTGGATTTTTAGATCCATCAGGGAGACAACCACATGAAAGGCCAGGGGAGGAGAATGGGGGGGGGCGTGTAAACATGACCTTGTGACCGATCCCCTACCTCGCACCTGTGACATCACCACCCCGTAAAAGGGCCACGCCAGCCAACTACATGATACAAGAGGAAAAGGGTAGATGGAGGGGGGCTGGCACTGAAACCAGATGTCATCATCAAATATGGTAAAAAAAAAAAAATTAAGACGGGGGAAACTTCAGTGAGAGGCACAAAGAAGAGCTAAACCTGAGGCTCTCGCGTCGACCGGAGGCCAGGGCAAATATTAACACTGACGCACGCCTGCGAAAATCCCCAGGCGGCTTTGGGCCGGCCGGACAGATTACTGAGGTGAGGATTCCTGAGCTGCAGCCGACTGAACGCAGGCCTTTCCAAACACGGCCCAGTCACCCCGCTGACACAGCCCTTCAGTGCCCCGTAGGGTTAATATTCACAGGGCAAACACCAGCGGGGGGGCCTCCCCACGGCGGCCTACCCGCTCCAGGGACAGGCTCATAAATTCCCCCTGAAAAGGATTTAACAGAATAGGAGCAGGGGAAAATAAGACACTGACAGAGGTAAAAAGGCTTCGGACAGGCCCCCATAAGGCCCGCTGTTTACCCTTGGTCTCTTTACAAGGGCTTCTGTCTTGGAGGTTAGTCTGTCACGCATTCGAGTTTTCTCCCGCCTGGACAAATAGCATTGCTCTGGGAACAGCACGGGGGACGCCGGGCCGATATTTGTCTTCAGGGGGTGGTCCAGCAGTGACCAGGCAGATAGCCAGGGTGTAATAGCAGATCCACCGTTGCTGCAGTCACAGCAAGCTCTGTTCTTTTGGTCCATCCTGGGACGCTGAAGTCATCATTGGAAACAAACAAATACCTCACGTTGTTTTTCTGTTTCCCGGTCTGTGTGCTTTGAATGTCTGAATAACACGCTAAGAAATTCTTCAGGTCCACGTGCGTGTAATTTGGGGAAAGGCTGGCCTGTCATTTAAGAACACACCTGTTTGGGGACGTGTCACGTGAGAACTGGAATCAGAGTACATACATGTGGCGGGGTTGGGGAGCAGACATGAAAGAAGCGCAGGGCGTGTGTTTGTATGAGAGAGGGAGTGAGGGAAGAGCGAAAGGGTGAGGGGGTCAGTGATGAAGACTCCAGCTGCGAGGGGAAGTTCATAACAGGCATTTAGGGTGGCGGTGTGACATTCTGACAGGCTCCTGATAATAGAGTCAACAGACACTACATAGGTTTAGAGGACCAATGGTGTCTATGAGGAATCCTAAGAAAGGGAAGGTTGGCAACACGCAAGGCCAGGTAGGGTCTGATGCCATGTGACGCGTGATGTCATGTGTGCGATGATTCAAAAGAAGGACCCATGGAGAAACGGAGCGACCTTCTGGATTCGGTGCCTAAACTCCCGAATGCCTGGAGGTTTTCCAAACAGGACAGTGCAGGGACGCGAGATTTCACTTTTAACGTGTAACAGAGGAGCACTCCATTGTTCTCTGAAGGGCTTCATATATTTGCCAGCACAACAGCTGGAGTTAAAGCGACAGCCTGGATGGAGTTAGAGAGAGTATCACAGCTGATCAGTTCGCTCACAGGGCCCAGATGGAGACACCAGGAATGGGCTCAGGTCCGCTTCTGTGTCCACTGCCCCACCCAGTCCCACCTCACACTCCAAACGCCGCTGACCAGCCTGTTGACTTTCACAGTTTGCTGACAGCCTTGATCTAACAATGGCCTGTTTTCCTGCTCACTTTGCTCGCCACTGAAGTTCCACATATGTACTGATGGGTTGTCGGTCTGGTATGTTCCACCGTGACCTCCGTAGTAAATCGACATTCGGGAAAATAATCTCCTGAAATTGAGACTTGTACCAAAACTGAGCAGCTCTCAGCAGACTTGGCACGACTGTGTAGATGGGCGTATTGGATAAGTCCATACCTCTGCGTCTTAACAATATTTGGGAAGTGAAATTATTTTTATACATGGTAGAAATAAAAAGCGTGAAACTGTCACTCAACTTCTAACTGTTTCTGGGGCTCAAGGTTCCAGAGGGGCTGGAGGCTTTCCGAAGCAGCACAGGGCAGGGGTGCGCCTCGATAAGAAACTACTTAAAACGATCCCACTCGTAACTGTCATGTCTGACCGACTGCCTTCCATAACTGTTTATTTAGAACAGGGTCATGGTGAATCTGGCACACGACCAGCGGACGCCCGCGGCGGGATGCACGTCCACTGCAGGGCACCGGCTTACAAAATTGTTCCGATAACCTTTTTCAGATATTCAATGTAATAGCTGCGCCAGTTGACAACAACAGCTGAAGGGCACCTACAGTAACACAGTGATGAAGAGACAAACACAGACCAACAAGGTCTGGATCTCCTTCTGAAGGTTAACAGGCCAAGCAGGTGCTTCTTAACCAGCAGTGTTGGTCATCCCAGACCTTCAGCAGGCTGGAGTGTCAAGTTCTAAGCATGGCATTCGTCTGAGTGTTTTACCAAGAAGCTGTCAGGAAGAGAGAAGATGATCGATGCCAGAGCAGTGGCAGGCCTTGTCCAGCACACTGTCACAGATATGACCCAGTAAATACCACTTACACAACCCGGATTTAAGACTTATTTGTCCTTAACGTCTAGATTTTCCAGCATTTACTCACATAAATCCAGTAACTCGCTGGGAAATAAACCAGCTCTGCTCATCTTAATCAGGCAATCTTGTTTGTCAATTGGAAGAGATTAAATGTTTCACTGAGCATCCGATGAAACCTGTTTTAAATCTGTGCTACATGCATCAGAACTACAGAGAATCCACTCGTGAATTATCCTTCGTGTCATTTAGAAATCACGGGAAAGTCATTTTCTGCTCTGATTCGTTTATGGCCTAGCAGGATCTGCCTGTAATCCCCCAAAGAGCCCCCACATGCATCTCAGACACTCAGAGATGTTGAGTGTGAAGCCAGTCCTTCTCTTTGTGTGGACCCTGCATGTTCTACAACAAGTTTGCTGGGTTTCTGCCACAGAAAGAAACGTCAGCCGGACAAATGAATGACACTTTGCTCTTCGGGCTAAACTGAAAATGTGTGTGTTATTCAGAATAGCCTGTACCCTAAACTCTATGGACTGTAGATTGTCAACATGGATGGGTAGATGGGAGAATGGACATACAGACCTCTCTTTCAAGAAATCATGTTGTCGCTTCACTCATTTAACTCTCAGGTGGCACTCATCTGGGACCCAGGAGTGCCCCCCAGGAAGGGCCCCATGGGTGGTCCGCAGGGACAGACTCCGAGCCGATGGTCGTGGCCGACAGCACCTTCAACTCTGGGCCTTTAGAGATGAAAAGAAGTGTTGGCAGGTCTACCTCTCCCAGGGAAAGGCGACACTGAGGCCCTCCACCATAGCTGAATCGAAATTAATTCATGAGAAAACCTGGGTATTTGGGTTAATCTGCCCCCAGAGAGGACAGCAAAGGTGGGGAAGGGGGGAGGAGGGGAGGGGGACCAGCTTTGCTGTTTTCCCAACAATAAAAAGCTTTGAGCTGACTGGGAGTGAGAGAACTGGGCAGCTTGGAGCGAGATGTCATACCGTTCGGATCCTAATGGTAACACAAGTACATTCAGGATCCACTGTACAAGAGGCAGTGAAGTGTATTTAAGGGACCCATTCCCCCCACGTTCTCCCAAGGAAAGATTTTGCCAGCAAAGCGCTGAAGATAAGAACTTCCCAGAAGATCGGTAGGTTGCACCAAATAGCCAACAGTCATCATTAGTATGAGGAAGGGTTGAAATTCGAAGGTTAAGCGGGCAGGGAGACAAAGGGATGAAACAGGATAATCTGACCATTTAGCCTCAATGGAAATACATTAATTAGAATGAAATTTAAGGCCATTCTGGGGGGGGGGTGGCACACTTTCACCTGGCCCTCTACATTTAACCCACAGAAGACTTAGATACACAAACTGGACTCTGGAAAGGTCCAGACTTTAATTGGGGGAAATAATTTGCTTTTCCACTGGGGCCTTTCATGTCAGTTGTGGGAGTGGCTAATAAGTCACACAGCTAAGAGGCTTATGTTAACTTTTGGGGCCTCTCGTGGGGGTGGAGTAATGCAGCCGATGGAGGCAGGGAAAAATATCCAGCACACCGTCAGGACCCATTTGCTCAGAGCTGATCTCCAGAACATCCTACCCCCCATTCAGGAGGTGGTGGGTCTTTCCCTCCACCCTCCCCTGACCTGTGTCCGCCTGGCGCTGATGGCGACCAGCAGGTTTGCCAATCCGATCCTGACTCTTGACATGGGGTCGGTGAGGTCTGGTGCGACAGGCTGAGGGGGTGGTGGTTCAAATCCCAGCTCTGGGCCGGGGAGATTGTGGAATCTGGTGCCTGGCACTGCTGGTGGCATTTGGGGGTGGGGTGGACAGACCCAGACCATGTCTCTTCGCTGTGGCGAAGGCAGGGTCTACTTTCTCACTCAATAGCACAGCTAACTGGAGGTCTGAGGACTCGCAGGGCAGAGCACAGAGACCTTCTCATGTTGGAGCAGAGATGGCCTCCTGGCGCCTATGTTCAATACGGACGACGGTCTCATATTCTCCAAAAAATACAACCTGCAGTTACAGCTGTATGAAATGCTAATGCTGTATATCTCAAAGTTAAGTTTGTTTACAGTCTCCCCAGCATGGAAAGACCAGCTATTCGAGTTGCGTACCGTTAAACCCTTAACTAATAAAGGATGAAAGAAGCAGCCACAATAGACAGTAATGGGCCAGTGGTTCATTGACAGACTCAAACACCAGCAGATGGGCATAGGGTTCTGGTAACCAAGCTGCCAAGTGTTGCTGACCCCTGGTCAAGGTGGGGCATCTAAGGCCCCAAAAATAACACAGAATGTGGGCAGGCCCTGTGGGTCTTCTGCAGCCTGGCTTGGCCTGTTAGCAGGCGGGAAAGCAGATTAGCCGGCTCCCTAAGTGCACAGCCTCCGATCTGTCTCCTTAGCTTAAAGCAAACTCGGGCCATTCTCTGGTTGAGAGTCTTAATCGGAAGGCCCCTCCCCCCAGCATCAGCAGGAGCAGCCCATTGGTCCCCAGACGTGCACGTCTTTCCGTCAGCAAGGGGCTTTTACAGAGCCCATTTTCCACAATCTGCGGATCAGCCCCATGGCCGGGCCTTATTTGCCAACAAGAATCCCCCCCACCTCCCAAACTCTCGCAGTCTCGGAGTTCTTAAACACATCTTTAATTCTGTAACTTTGAAGTGGCACTTTGGCAAAGGCACTCAATCAATTATAAATGAAATAATCTCCTTATGATATTAGAGATTTTAAAGTCTAAGAAATACTGGAAGATTAAGGAGCCCAAATCAGTTTTAGCAGTATCTAAAGTGACAGGAGGAGAATAATCAGAAGGAACGGGGAGAAATTTAAAACGATTATGTAGATCTGTGTCACCGGCGTATGTTTCTGCAAATCCAGGCCTGATCTGCTGCAAAAGTGGAAACAGATTATTCCTGGCCTCATTTAAAGGCCTTGGCTCTTAAGTGGCTTTCTCTGAGCAAAAAAAAAAAAATAAAAAACATACGACTACATACAGACTTATACCTGAACATACGTGTATCAGAGGCTGGTAGAGGTTGGCAGGGCTGAGAAGAAAGAGTGGGTTTGGCACGCGCTTGTCACGAAAAACAAAAGTGACCAGCCTCTAGCACACGTGACGGTTCCAAATTAGATGTGACTTCCGCGCCACAGAGTCTCCGATTGCCACGGACACGCCTCTCTCCTCGCCATGGCACGTCTGCGGCGGCAGTAAATATCTGCCGGAGGAAGGGCGGCGTGACACTAATCAGCTTCTGTGCAGCGATTCCCGGCACACGGCTCTGCCTGAGAAGAGCTTTCATCAGCCCCGGCTTCGCCGGAGGAGAGAGAGGACAAGGGGGACCGCAGTCGCAGCTGAAACCACCATCCAGGGTGTCACATGACATCGGGCGGGCCTGGAAGGGGGCAATGGAGACACCCAGGGAGAAGATGGAGGAAGCCCACTCCATTCATTGGAGATCGATGGATCCAAAGAGTTGTGCCAGAGGTCTTGAACAAAGACTCAAAAGTTCACTGAAACTCTAACAAAACAAAGCAGATGGACCAAGATGGTCCTGCTAAATCCTCCAGGAGACAGGAAGTGACGAGATAGACGAGTGCGTGTCCATGACACAGCTAGAACACTCCCTACACTCTAACCGGATGGCTGAGCTTTGACGAAAAGCCCCCCCAATGCAGTGAACTCAGTGACCTCTGACCCTGGCGCTACGCACACGTCCAGTCTGCTCATTACCGCTGAACTCTCCGGCTACTGGCTTAAAGGCTTTGTTTTTCGTGGCTCTTTGGGGTCCTGCACCCCAGACCCGAAAAGCCTAAATCATTCGGCATCGATCCGCTCCATTCAGAAAGTCCCACCTGCCCCGCTGCCACTCTTTCCTCTGCCAAATCGATAGAGGGCTGGACCACATGGGTCAAAGGTCAGCAAGGCCTGTGACAAATGTGTCAAACTGGCCTTGACTTTTGGCATTCTCTGGCCCATCGGTGGGGGGGTTACCATATCAGCCCCCAGTATCTCAAGAGGACATGCATTAAAGACCTCACAGCTAGTATATGTCACAACAAATGGAAACACAACATAGGCAGTTACACTGTGACAATGATGATAGGTGATCATTCTTCTTCTGGGGGGGACGTGCAAACCGACAGAGCCTCTCAGAAAACATTTCACACGGCGCCCCCAGCAGGCCGTTGCAGTTGTAGACAACAACACAGAAGCTTCCATCATCTTGAAAGACCTGTGTAGCCAGAGTTCCTTAGGTCATTAGATCAGTCTCTAATCATCCCACACAGTATCTGTGGCTCACCAGCCTATTATCCACCTCTGCACTACAGCGCCACCTACAGAGACAGTGAACCCACGCCCTGTCTGAAACCCCATCCTTGCTAAGTTTTAATATTTAGGTCAACTTTATGATGCATACTTAATGGAAAATATAGGTATACACCACTTACTAGAAATCATACATATTTACCATCACAAAAGCATAAAACAAAGATATTATCATTTTTTTAAACTAAATTGAAACGATTTACTTTATTGTATAATTCAGTATGTCATTTTTTTAAATCCACATCTCTGTATAGATTATTTTCAACATTATACTAATAAGAGTAATGAATCGATACAGAGGAATAAAGGAAACAGAATTTCATGGAAGTCATGTTTAATAGTCTATCTGAAGCATGCTTCACGCGTCCCCTGACTTTCGCTAAGCTGCACGCTCTGGTTTTTAATAATGAGTGAATCACACTTCTATGGGCGTTGCTGTTGTTGGTCCAAAAGTCCTCCATTTTGATAGAATTAGTGCTGAGTCTAAGGAGCCTGGCTGACTTTGGGCCCCTGTTCTCCCTCCTCTGCGGGGGTCTCTGAGCTGTTAAAGAACACCCGTGTGTGCAGAAAAGCTGCAGTGTAAGTCGGGGGAGGAGCAGCTCTGAAAAAACACGCTTTCCTATTTGAAGGCTACACTTCTATGATGCTGGGCCACACAGTTTTAATATTTTCACTGTTCACTTTTTGTAATTTAATTTGGGTGCAAGCCTCCAATCTGCATGTAGAGCTCAATCAGAGCAGTCATGTGAATTCTCTGCCCGCCCCTTAGAGTTTCAGCCAATCAGAGATTGAGCACCTTGCCAGCATTCCTTACCAAAGCAGAAATTCAGTCTTTAATCAGGCGATTTTTCAGGCCAGGAATCAGATCCCTTTTTCTTGATGGGTAGCTGATGGGGTGGGGGGGTGCAGGAAGGCTGATTGACTGACATCTTCATGAGAGGGGTAATTATCACAGGTTTGCCGACAGAGAGTGCCGCTGCTCCTGCTGTCTGATTAAACACTGTTTTTGTTGAGTGATGATGAAGGGGGACCTCTCTGGGGATGGGGGGTCCGTTCGTCCAGCTGGCGGCTTCCCCTGCCATACAGACCCATCGCTTGGGTGGGCAAGAGGGAGCTGTCAACAGTGCACACGCCCGCCCACACTCACACGCCCCGTGACAGGCCTGGTTAACTAGATGAAGTTACCCCCCTCCCCACACACACACACACATGCACACTCTTCAGATGTCTGCCTGCCCTGTTAGTAGCTGGGAAGGTGAGCTGGCAAACTGGGCCCCTGTGGGGTTCTACTGGGCCCAGAACTGCTTCTTGAGACACCCCAAAGGCAGGACAGCAGCCATGAAGACTTTAGACAGAGCATAAACATACATTTCTCACAGACATGACTGACATCGCGACGAAAGGCTTCATCAAATCATTTCATAAACTATTGACTATCTGATACATTTTTAGCTTACATCCACAGTCAAATTTCCCAAGTCTTAGTGTTTGTTCCTTTTTTTATTCTAATCAAGACCCCTGGCTAATTTTCCTATTGAAAAAAACAAATCTATACAGCAGCATTTGTCACAGACAAAGCAGACCAAACCAGATCTTCAAAAGCACTTCCTCACTCTGCTAATCAGACACCTGATGGAGAGTGCTGGGTCTGAGGCTCGAACCTGTGTCCTGTATGGAGCTGGAGATCTGGCAAGGTCTGGCCAGGTCTGTACAGCTATCAATGTACAATGTGAGTTAAGATAATGAATTCGAGTCAAGTAAAACCCCACAACCCCAGAGTGTACACAACAGAAGCTGACTCGAAAGAATCCATTTGCAATTTAAATGGAAATTTAATAACCCCACGGTGGCATTGAATTAAGTCACTAATCAATCGATCATTAAGGACAAATAGGTAAACAAACATGTCCATTAATCGCTGCCCCTCCCCCGGCCCTGCTGGGAAGGCTGGTAGGGGATTAGCAGCAGGAGGTTGGAGACCCAAAGCAGCTCGTCCTGACCCCCCCCCCCCCCCCCCCCCCCCCAAACCGCCCCCCCCCCCCACCCCCCCCGCCCCCCCGCCGCCCCTCGGGCCGGTCCCGAACGCCCCCCCGGCGGGCACTCCGCGGCGAGCCGCGGGCAACGCACGCACACACCAG
>JAACJT020000036.1:1159106-1216977 GCA_009936485.2 Gymnarchus niloticus
CGTCCAATTCCCCCCCCCCCCCCCCCCCCCCCCGCAGGGAGGGGGGGAAGGGAGCAAGCGGCAGGGGGTGGGGACCAAAAAGCGCCCCCCCTTCCCCCCCCCCCCCCCCCCCGCTACTGGGACCTGCTGAGATTGCCCTGCCTACCTCTTTACATGGGCAGTTGGGCCCAGCAAGACGCCTTTCAAGGATGGGGGGAGAGCAAAGTGAGGCAGACGTCCCCGAGATGAACAGACAGACGGGCCAAATGGGGCTTGGATGGACAGGCAGGCAGCCACAACTCAGCTCCTTGCCAGAACTGTGGTCTGACCGTTGACAGGATGGCGTCCCCTGGGGCTTGGAGCAGTTTGGAGGGGCTGGTCCTGCTAAATGGACGCATTCCTCAGAATGCACGGAGAGGGGGGTGGGAAACATGAGGAGATGCAGCAACCAATTGCCCCAATGAAGATGTACCAATGGTTTGGAGACAATGGTAGAATCTGGAATGGGGGACTTGGTGCAAATTGCTGTCTGTCTCTCAGATAGTCATAGCAAGAGTGAGAAACCGCCCTCAAAAATATAATGATACCTTTGAATGTCCCGACCAGGTCACGAGGTACCAGTCAGAACATTATCCACTACATTATTAGGCCAACGCTGCTTTTTTGATCTTCTGTATCATTTAAGCTTACATGGCGCAGATATTTTAAGGATAAATCAATACCTAAGACATGACATCCTCCCTGGTGAACCTTAAAGAGGTACACCACCCATGGTCTCCATAAGAGTTTCTTTCCTTCTGAAGGCACAGGTGCCTAAGATGCCTGCTCTCTCACTGGTGAAGAGTACCTCTTCCCAGGCTTACTGACCCTTCCCGAGATCACCTGCATCATACAATGCCATTGTCTGCCCACTTGCTCACTGAGTTACTCGCAGCTCAATTTCACCTGCTATAGATTACAGTGGTATGGTCCATCTGGATCACCTGCTCTAGGTGGCAGTGGTATGGCCCATCTGGATCACCTGCTCTAGGTGGCAGTGGTATGGTCCATCTGGATCACCTGCTGTAGGTTACACTGATATGGTCCATCTGGATCACCAAAGGGGACCTCAGCTTTTAAAACAGACCTAATCACAGCAGGACAGTCATGTCATACAGGAACAAACAAACCAACTCTTCTTTTAAATTTTAAAGTCCTACATTCTTATAACGGATCTTCAACGTGCAATGATGTCCTGATGGCATTAGAATCGGTCAGGTATAAACTAGGCTTTAATATGTCTGGTTCAGCGAGATGACGAGGGAAAGTATGAAACACAAATCTTGATTTGAGCATTATGGAGGATCGTGCTGTCAGAAAAACAGACGAGAAGTGGACAGCTGTCGTAAGTATGTTGCTCTCTCCCTCTGCCACCATTTCACTCTAGACTTGAAAACCCTTAACCTGTACACCCAGCAACTGGAATGCTTCTTAGACTACTGGGTCAAAGTGGGATGAGATATTTGTGGGCCAATATGGAAAATCTTTTTGCTAAAAGGCCATTAGTAAGCTAAGGAGTTAAAGTCGGATTACAAGTCGACAAAGCGACCCGTGCATTCACTCCATAATGCGGTTAGAGAGAGCTTTGCAAGTTGGAGTGCTGCACAGTAGGAGGCGATAGCAACCCCTGGACAGATACCACGGAGGGCGGGACGGCTTGAAAGCCATTGGTCGATCCAGCCGAGCCCCCTTTCTCTCCTGCTCTTGCTTCATTTTCAATGGGCTTAATTGACTCTGCGGAGTAAATTGGCCATGGAGATCACTTCATTAAACTGTGATTAGCTGGAGCATGTCCATCCAGGGAAGGGAATGACTAAGATTAGTCACAGCTGCCAAAGCTGGAAGGAGGTCCTACACCTCCTTCACTGCAGCAGGTGGCTGGGTGGATAAGGGCAGAGACATGCTGGAGTCTCTAATAGACCTGGGAGGGCTTCAGCAAGGACGCCCAGCAGAATTGGGTTTTTGTTTGGCTTGGTAGGTTAGGGATCTGTGTCCATTTCTGGAAGTTGTGGGTTTGAATCCTGTAGCCAGCAGTGTAATCACATCACCAGTGGGCCCTTGATCAAGGCCCAACTGTCTGAAGGGTGTTGGATGCTCTATAACCACCAAGCTGTCCTCAGCTTGCTTTGGACAAAAGGATCTGTCGAAAAAATGAAATTCAACTGAGTAACGTTAACAACCCATAAATAGACTGGATAAAATGATTAGCTAGGAGCCTAAACACAGGAATAATGATTGTAAAGAGCTTCAAAATGCTTTGTTTACCTGAGAGGTGGTGTAAACAGGCATTGGGTAGCCCCCAAAGTAAAGAGCTTGTTACAGCACTTACTCAACAAGCCAGCAGAACGAGATACAGCAAACTGGCACTGCATGGTAGTAGGAAGTCCAAAACCCTCTACAAATACCCTTTGCTCTTCTAAATGCTAGCAATCAGATGGTGTGCTGATGGTACACAGAGAAGCTGATAGGATCCCTGAACAACAGCAGGAGACGGTGGCAAGGAAGCATGTCATGACCTGGGGCATGCTTGCTAAATCCTCACTCATTTAACCGGAGATAAAGTGCCCCGAGACCCCGTGAAACAGTGCTGGAAAATGGAGTAATCCGGGTCTGGGTGATCTCGATGTCCCTCTGGGAGCCTGGCAGGCACAGCCACACACGGGAACCACCCTGGCACAAACGCTGACCGGAAGTGTGGAGCTGAGGTTGCAGGACACCGGTGAGATGTGGGCCTGGGCCCAGCCGACTGTCTGGGAAGCATCAGCATCTCTGGTACCTCTATGCTAAGCCACGCTAGCTCATTTCTCAGGATTTTCCCAGGGCCCAATGCGGCTTCATTCCCCCTGATTTAATTGTAATACTGATACAACTCCAATTACACAAAGGTTCCTCCACCTCCTTCCCCCGCAGTTAGTGCTCGAGATAGGCCTGACAAATCAATTGGCGATCTGTCAACCAGGCCTGGCGTCTCGCTGGCCTGTCCCTCCCTCACTATAAGCTGCTGTAATGAGTCACTAATCACACAGCCACTGATGACATTCCATAGCCTGTTTATCCCCCTAATTACCTCACATAAGAGGCCCCACTGTTGACCAGCAGGGGGCGTCCTGGGCAATTGATCGCCAGTACCGCACACAACAGTCATTGTGAGAAAACTAAACAGACAAACAAGTTAGTGTGGCTCTCAGAATTTGTGTGCCTCAATGCATTGAAGCTACAAAAAAAAACAAAAAAAACGTGTGCCGGGAGCTGCAGAAAGTTTTCATTAATGGCAAACGAGTTTTAAAATCACTAAGCGCTATATCTTAAGTTCCAGGTAATCAAGGGGCCAGAACAAAATGTTTCACTTACATAAGTTGTTGTTGCAACAAACAATTGCTACTGTAATCGGGTTTACTGCAATGATAGGAAAATCAGAAAGGCAAAAGGCAACGGAAAACGTCCAGGTGGAGCAGCGTGTCTCCGTGTGAGGCTCTGTCCTTCATCCACGAGACTCCACCCTGACAAACAGAAATGCTCAGAGATCATCCAGGTGGAGCAGCGTGTCTCCGTGTGAGGCTCTGTCCTTCATCCACGAGACTCCACCCTGACAAACAGAAATGCTCAGAGATCATCCAGGTGGAGCATCATCTCGATGTGAGGACCTGACTGAAACAGCCCCACAGAATTACGTACTCGCCTTCGCCTGAGGGAATGGAATCTTGGACCAAACAGTGAAGAGCAGGACTACTGACATACAAGGTTAATCAGAAAGGGAAGGTTAACAAGAGGCAAACGATCTGGGCTCAAGTTGCACCATCACAAAGGACAGAATAAAGAAGCCCAGAATGCACTGGGCCTGGTGGACGTCCTATCAGCAGGCCTCTTCTGAGGAACACAGAGCTCTCCTCTGTTGGGCACGGTGCTTACAGCTTGTGCAGCAGTAGATGTGAGATGCTGCCTCTCCTCAGTTTGACTGTAATCTCCTCCATGGCGGATGTTCTTCACCTTGCCAGGCTCTTTCCTCTTTAATGTTCCCTTTGGGACCAGCGTTTCTTCCTGGAGGTGAAAGCCTGTCAGAAGTGGTTAGTTTCCTTAGCAAAATGACTCCTTTGGATGCTCTGTCCCGGTTCAAACCCGAGTCCACGCAATCCTACCCCCCCCCCCCCCTTGTTTTTTCTTTCTTTTTTATTTTTGAGTCAATGGTGGATTAGGGGTGAAAGGCTTTGTTTAGATAAAGCGACGGATTAGAGAAGATTTGCCCCCATGAAGTTGTGGTTTGATGAGGCTTTTATCCCGCCATGTTGCTAAAGCTGTGTTGCCTCTGGATTAGGGCAGTACAATGGAGGCCCTTGTGCTAGGGATCGGGCCAAAGGGGAAAGAGAGATGAGAAGGAGTGAAAAGGGGAAACACAGGGAGGGAGAGAGAGAGAGAGGGAGGGAAGGAAGGACTGGGAGAGAGTGAGAGAGAGAGAGAGAGAGAGAGAGAGAGAGAGAGGGTCGGGGGACAGAGAAAGAATCAGCAAGAGAGAGGGAAACAGAGAGAGAGAAGGGGGAAGAGAGAGAGAGAGGAAGATGGGATGGGGGACAGAGAGAGACCGGGAGAAAGAGGAAGACAGAAAAGAGAGAAAGGGGAACAGAGAGCAAGACAGACAGGGAGAGAAGGAGGGAAAGTGAGAAACAAATGGAGAGAAAGAGAGAGAGACAGCGAGAAAGGGGGATGCAGAGAGACATATGGAGAGAAAGAGAGTGAAAGAAGCAGAGAGAGACAGCAAGGGGGGGCACAGAGGGAGAGAGAGACAAAGACGGGCTCTATTACAGAGTTACAGAGGTGTGGGAAAAAATAAAGTAACAAAGAATGAGGGTTGAGGATGAAGTTTTAATCTGGCCTCGTGATGGAGAAGCGATGCAGGTTAACCAGGATAGACTACGGAGAAGCAGGACTGGAAAACGTGACCTTTGACACCATTTAGCCCCTTCAAGTGTGAACAGGTGGTGGTGAAATACCCTATAAGGATAAGAAGGCGGGGCCAGAATGCTGAGCCTGTCACTGGGTTTAGTTAATCCTGACCACATAGCGACATCACTGGAACCACAATGTCCATTAACATCACAGAGCGCCAGGCAAAATAATACCAAGGCCAGAACCTTTAAGGAGTGTGTATCTAACGTTAGACTACATTAAGGCTCATGTCAGCTGGACAGATATCATTTTCATGATTTCTGACTAAAACGAAGCACTCTGGATGGAGGCTGAGGAGATCCCATAAGGTGGCTGCTGTACCAACATAAGCTCCCTGCCTATTTAAACTCTTCCCATTTCTTTCGCCTGAATTACTCACTAATGCTGCATCGGCCGCCTCCATTCTACAAAGGCCCATTAATAGCCATTTAAGACGTATCGATCGTGCCATTGTGGCCTACACAGGCTGCACCAGGGCCCTGATGTAAGACCCCCGCTGAACAGCAGCGTGTCACATGCCGATCATAAATGTCACCTGCCCTGACTCCACAGCATCATTTCTTACGGTCACTCGTAGCCCAGAAACAAAGTTAAAACGTGAAATACATGAAATCAGACTGTTTAACGTCCAGCTTCACGTTGGTCTTCGCTGATCGTTAATTTTCTCATGATCTGCCGACCTGAAGACCCCTGCGGCCCATGAAGGAGCGCTTATATAATTAACCTTCCTAATTAATTACGGCGTCCTGGCTGAAATGGGCACATTTTGCAAAGTAGCAGTTTACTGACAGAGGCATCAAATAAAGGATTTCTGGAAACATTCGGCGATGATACTTCGAATGGCGAAATAATCCGTTTCAGCTTCATAATGAGGAGCAAAGATCAACCATATAAAAGGTTTCATGATAACTGATGTGAACGAGCGCGACGAATGCTGATCCAATTTTATCATTTTAATATGTAGCGTTTTCTGAAAAAGTGCACCGTATATTTAATGTGGATGCTGCGTGGAGCTGATATCTCCAGATCAACGCCAATTTTTACTGAAGTTAAATTAAACTGCAGGTGGATGGACAGAGAATGCTGACATTCAGTCCACCTTGTAAGAAATCGCGCGTGTGTGTGCGTGTGTGTGTGCGCGTGTGTGTGTGTGTGACAGAGAGAGAGATAGGGAGGGAGGGAGGGAGGGAGAGAGATTTAAAACAGAATTGACATCGCAAGCAGGTAAAAACTTTCTGTGCAGAGATTTACTCGGGAGATCTCAGGCTCTTGTCATGAATAAAGGGATTTGAGGGGAATCAAGGAGAGATGGTGAAAATTAAAAGAAAGTGGGCCGGTCCCTTTAAAGCAGGTATCTTATTCGGTGAAGGAAGGGAAAAAAAAAATCTCTGAGATGAAGGGTCCCCTAATAACATGTCTGAGAGGGGCTCCTGGCAAATTGCTTTGTTATTCTTGTCAAAAAGGTCCCCAGGAAGCAGTCAATTTTAAACCATACATCAAAATGATTAATTGCCCTTAAATGAGCAGATGCTGGAATACCCTTGAATGGAGGCTGAAAGGCTAAAGCTTTTTGGATTGCAAACGTAATGTATTCATGAAGTTTCAGAAACATCATTAGCACTATTAATTAGCTATTACCGACCAACATTAGCTGGCTCCGAGGTACCTTTCCTATGTGTGTACACACTTGGTCTTTTCTTTCAAAGTCGATAAGAGGATGCCCGTTTTATTTCCGTTCTTTTTTTGACTAAAATAAAACATCCTTCGCCATCCGAACAGGACGATGGTTTATTACTGGAAAATCTCAGCAGACGCTGAAGTCACGCGTGTCCTTGTTTACTTGTTTACTTGTTTGTTTTGAGTAAATGCATCAAAGGAGGTAAATGCAAAATCACTCCTCCAATCAGGTCAAGTCTAAAGTCAGTCCGTTCCTGCCTGCGAAAACGCGCCGTGTTCCGCATCATAAAACCATTTCAGCTGTTTAATGGGAAACGCAACAGAGAAGCCGGTCAATTGCAAATGAAAAGGAAAATGCATCAGAAGTCAGCGATGGAAATGAAACAAAGTCTGGGAGAAATGCGCAATAAAACAGCGAGGAGGGGTCCTCAGAGCAGCCAGATACACTAAGAGCGACCCCGACTGACAGTTGCGTTTAAACCTTTCAGATGCGCTGGACATTATTTCGCCTTAAGTCCCGCAGAAAGCTGCTTTGAGGAAGAGGCGCCGAGATGAATTCCTTCTCGCTTTAATTGCTTAAGAAACGGTTCCCACAAAGAGACACTGGCCAGATTTACCTCCCGTTTAAGTTCTTATTTCCATCGGTTCACAAGTTAATCCCCTTTTCTCTCCCAGACCCAAATACTCAGTGATATATGGGGGTGACAACAGACGGACAGGGGCGCTTCTTCGCCTGGAAGCAATATACAAACTTCCATATCGAACAAACAATATGAAAGTTTCATAAAGATAAAAAGTTGCGGACAGAAGGAGTAAAATCTCTGAAAGGCGTGTAAAGAATTCCGGTATTATTACGGCTGGTGAAGCAGACCTGTAAATATATCATCACTGAAAGCCCTGCGTTCATTTTTGTAATAAAGAAAATATTTCCAAATTTAAGCTGTTCCAACGGTATTTGCTGAAAACTGCAATTGTTGATAGAGGATTTTAGAAATTTCGATTTTTTTCCCACAGCTTCGGAAAATTTAAATATAGATTATTTGAATTATATTTTTTATTAAAGTTACCCCTCTAATCACACCTCAGCTAAAATGCAAGGACATTTAATTTTGTTTGTATTAAATCAAAGCATGTTAATAATTGAATAAGAATCGCGCTCTGTCTTAAGCTTTGCCTCAGTGCAGTAAGGCAGGTGTAAAAACATTTACAAAAACATAGCATATCGAAATTTTGCATCTATAGCTGAATTCGTGCTGAATTTCCTCAACCTGTTAGATTTTTATTTCGAATTTTACGACCTCGTACATTTTGCTATTTTTGCTGACACGCATTTATAAATTTACTTACCGAAAAACGACAACAATAAAGCAAAAAAACTAATTTTTAAAATAGCTTTTTGATTACTGCTGCTTCTAGCAATAATGACAAAAATACCTTATCAATAATGACAAATGTTATTCGTGATATAGTTTAAGAATATAATATAATAATAGTTTTCAAATTATTATATGATCATAATTGTACCGCTTTTAAATTTCATAGATGAAGGACAAAACCACAGTGAACGTGGCAATCATTTAAGCAGTAGATTGTATTACAAATTTTCCAAGGTTTAATTTTATTCTTTTTATAAGTCGAACTGTTGTTAAATTTACAGAACTGTCGAGAGCCACACGTTAGCTGACCTATAAACCCTAAGCGAGGTGTTGCTGTGATATGAATTTTGCATACTTGTTGGGTCTTCGCAGACAGCGCAGAATTCTGAACAATAACGAAAAAAGAAAAAAAAAAAAAAATCAAGCAGTAAATGAGATTTTATTGTGAAAGACTGTCACTCTGTTCTTACTTTGACAACAAAGTTGCGGCACCCGAGCGCCCGGTCCTGTACAGTCAGTCTGTCTGTCGGATGGACATGCGGACATAAGATGGGGTGAATATGACAACATTCAATATTCTCCCGCTAGAAAAAAAGAAAAGAAAAAAAATCACGGTGAAAGACAAAAAATTCAGTTTAAGATTTTCATCCTGCCTCTCTCCTTCTAGAAGAATTTCAACAAAATATGCAAGCTTTACATTAAAAGGCTACTTTTCGCTGCCCTTAATTCCAACCTAAACGGTTTTGCTTCGGGAGAAGAAATCTTTTCTGAAAAACCCTTCAAGAAAAGAACGGCATTATTGTTTTAATCCTCTTACCAGCAGTCATTTTAAGACAGGGGTTTTTGGAGGCTGAAACGCCGTCTTGTCTCCCCAATCCTATCCCAAATCCTTCAGGGCCGGGAGAGATTCTAAAGGCAGTACCCTGGCATCTATTAAGGATCTCTCTAAAGGCCTTCCAGCGCGCTCTCTCCTGCGATGGCATGACAAAGCCGAAAAGCAAATAAGACGCACGCATGAGTTATTCAACTCAGTATACACCAAAGACCTGGAACCATGTAACTACCAAACCCCAATATATGTATTATATACCTGAATTTAACAATGGGAAAAGCAACCTTACCTTCGCAAATAAGTAACATTCTTGTGAACTTGGTATATTTTACATTTGCTTTTCTCGAAAAAATGTAACTAAATAAAAGACAAAGCGGAATATTTTCGCCCGGAACGAATCTATTAGACTGACATCAATCTTTCTTTTATTATATTAAAGTACACGTACCGTGCAAACCACCTAAAAAAAAAAAAAAAAAAAAAAAAAAAAACCTTGCGACTCTGTTAAAACGTTAGGCAAAAATCTGGCAGATTAGAAATGTTGCTTCGTGACCTGAAGCCCTGAGTGGGGTCCTATTATCTCGTTCCATGGAAGCGAAACGCTTGGAACGCAATAGTTTGATTTTCAAAAAATGCACCCAACTTCTGCTGTTATACAGTAATATCACAGAAACAAATCACATCAAATTCACGTGAACTGTTTTCATTTAAAGCCAGACCTAATTTTATTTCTGGTTAAAATTTTTAAAGAACATTTTTCTTACAATTAAAACAGGTATTAAATATATTATAACAGCATCCTGATGATTTTGTTTCTGTTGCATGTATATAAAGCAGTTTAACGGCTACATTTTCGATTCTCATTTTAAAACACCTTACTGGAAGATTTAGGACATGATGTAAATACTTCGTTCTTTCAAGTGCATTTCACTGAAAGACTAAGGAGAATTTAACAACTGCCGTGACGTCCAAGACTTGCGTGGAAATTCTCAAAATGATGTTTAGCGCGCCTGCACGCTGCGCCTGGCTTCATTATGTCCCTATAAACATGTCACACTATATTTGTAGTCTTCGGGGATGTGGCTGGGATCAGTATTTACAAACAGATGATTTAAGGACTTAAGTGAAGGTATGGAGTAGATGTCTGCGGAGAGAGGAAAATTGCCCTCCTCGTTTGATTGACAGAGCAAAGGACCACTGGAAGGCCAGCATGACCTCACGAAGCGCTCTTTAAAATCCTTCCTCAATCCCAAGCCCGATAGATGGCAGTTTCCTGTCTCGTGTGACGAGCCGAGTCAGCGGAGGGACAAACTCGCAGCATCCGAGTGGCAGGGCGCTGTGGTCAGGCTGCAGCTCTGGACGGACTTCCAAGCCGCGTAAAAGCAGATGAACGTTCGGGAATAATTCAGGGAAATAATCCAGGTGATTTATTACTATAGCGGCGTTCGGCTCAAGAAAGGGATACCAGCAGCAGATAACCGAGAAGAAGGGAGAAGAAGGGAGAAGAAGGGAGAAGAAGGGAGTTTGAGGAGGTAAGAACTTCGTCAGACACTCTCCGAGTAGAGAAGCGTGTGGGGGAAAGAGTTTCTGCCATGCAGAAGAACACAATTTGGTAAAATATGATATTATACGACTGTGCAAGGTGTCATCCCGTGAAAAATGTACGACCACAATAATGCAGCTTTAGAATATAAATAGCTACGTTTATTGGTGGAGATTACGGACAAGAAAACACGAGCGGCACAAAATAAACGTTGCATTTGTTCATTAAAAGATTTCATTAAATATGATGATTTTTATTCCTTGTTTAAAAGGGGGGGAAAAGGCAGTAAACAATTTAACCGGCGTAAAGTTTTGGAATTTTATGTGCAGAAGTCATCTATAATTATATCGACTATATTCTGCCAGATTTCAGTTGTAAAGTCCAGATTCGTTAACTGGAAATTCATACAAAAGTAAAGAAATGAAACACATTTAATACTCTGGCCTGTAGTTCATCTCGCATCACGAACATCACTGGTCGTATTCCGAAATATTAGTTAAATTAGTCATGACTACAGATGCCTGCTTTAAATTAAGAAAACGATCAAACTATTCCCAGATACGGCGCCGTGACATTTGAATGCTGGATTGTGTTTCTAATAAGGCGCCTGTTATCTTAAAAATGAAAAAGTCATAAAGTTTCATTGTCGGCTGAAGTTTGACACGTCGTCCCCGTGCAGAGCCTCCAGGAGACCGGACCTTTCTCCAGCTACACCTTCCAATCAAATTACTATCTTAAAAGATGAAATGAGACTAAGCATATTATTCATCGTTAAAATGTGTTTGCTGTAACGACCGAGAGGTGCTGGATTACCAAAGGAGGCGCGTTAGTTTTATAAAATGATGGAGTGTAACTAATTGTATCAATAAAGACGACAGGCATTTAATTTGATAGCGATGAGGGTGACATTTGCCCCTCTGCCTTGGAAAGCATGCACTAATCACGCGTTCGCCTAGCTAAGCAGCGACAATTCAGAATACAAACACGGGCAGCGTGGTTAACAGCAGACGTGATGTCGAGCCGCCCGCGGCCACGGGGCCCTTTAACAATAACATTTTTCCTAATTTAGTCAGATCAAAGACTTGCACTGTAAATCCATGCCAATTTACATAATGACACTTTAATAATCGAACAGCACGGCTGGCTGCACCCTGGGGGCACACAGACAGTGCCCAGACCGGTGTGGGTGGATAAACGGGCAACAATGGTAACCACATTACATTCATAATCTGGCCTTTTGTGTTAAATATCGATATGATCTCCTCTTAGTCCCCCTTGTCAATATTAATCGATCATCCCTTTAGAGCTCTTAGGTCAAAAACAATCCACGTGAAAGGTGTACATCTCTACACCTTTGTCTTTTAATGTCGCCTGTATGTGGTTGGTGTGACTTGCGCGCTCGGGGCCGCGCGCGAGAACACACACACACACACACACACACACACACACACACACACCGGTATAATAGAGTCCACTGTACGTCTGTGTCAGCGCTGATGATAAATGGGGGGCCCCGCAGTCGAAACCTATTTGCGCCTCCATTAGATGGAGACCCCAAATGGGGATCAACATGCATATTTTACAGCAGAGATCCCATACATCTTAGCCACGCGCAGGCCCGAGGCGATGGGATGGGGGGCCGCGAGAAAAGGAGGGAGAACGGATCCCATTCAACTCAAATACTTAGGGAGCAAAGTAAACGTTTAGCAGAGCACCTTCTGTCCAGGCGAATTAAGCTATTCCCCCTTGCGCTATGATCACATTCATCAGACCTCGCCGGGACTTAATAGGTTAGAAATGGGCAGCGCGGACGTCGTTCAACCGCATCGCTCGTTCACACCGACGAATTTACACGTTTTCCAAAGCAGACGTCGTCTACAGCGGGACCTACCGGAACATTCCGGTTCAGCGCACTGAAACCAGCCAGACTGCCGGGTGTGGATCATTCCGATCGTGGAGTACACATTTTAAATCACTTGCTTTTTAAAAAACACCTTTTATCATTCTATTTAAATCAAGAATATATCCGGATATATTTTAAAAGGCACAATATAATAAGGCTCTCTCTATATATATAATTACACTGTGCAACTGAAACGCCGCAAACACGTAATAAGACAAAATTAGAAAATTCCTCTAAATGCTAAAATATCGGCAATAATTTCTATTGTCATCGGCCTAATTATGGCGCGTATTAATGCTATCATAAATCATTAAATACATTTGATGGCGACAATGCAGTTCAACTGTTTTACGTTCCACTTAATCACATAAATCGTACACTAAAATATAACTTCAATTACTGAGCAGCAGAGGGCCGGCGGAGTCAATCTGCGGACGTCGAGTTAATTGAAAACACGTGGACGTGCAATTACAGGTTAAAATTCAATTAGCATAATATCAGCGACGTGGTTTTATTATAGATGAAGCCAAAGCGAGCTAAGACCAGTCTTCTGTGTTCAGTTGTGGCGTTTTAAGTACATTTCACTGGGTGTTCAAATTTCCTTCAAGTGCCTCCTCATTTTTTTTTTCCTTTGCCGCCGGGTTGTTTAACTCGGCCGATTGCCCCAATTTGCCCCACTTTGCCCAATTTGGCCAGCCTTCACTGACATATCTGCTTTTGTTGAAACGGGAACATCCTGCGGTCGCCCTCAGGACAGCGCTGAAAAGCCGCCCGTCTCGCAAATAAAACGGAGAATTAATCAAACATGGGGGCAGTACAGATGCCGGTAAGCATCTGGTGCACGCAGGAGCGGGCAAAATCATAAGAGCAATAATAATATAATAATAATAATAATAATAATAATTGTTTTACAGAGGCCGTTAAAAGTGATCTGTACAGAAATATTAATATATTAATATCTAGTCGCCAGTATCATTCCGTGTGAACGTGTGACGTTTGTAATTATCTTTCACCTGCAACTGGAAAAATATGTCAATTAATACAAATGAGCTTATTTAAATGTTAAGTTCCTTGTGGGATAAAAGCTGACTTAATTAAATTCACATAATTCTCAGGCAAAAAAAAAAAAAAAAAGAAAGAGAAAGCGTTCCACCCGAAGATAAGAATTAAGAGAATATCACTTCTGTATGAAGAATTGTTTGTTAATACCAGAATGCCACTTCAATATGCTTTATCATTTCTTAGCCATTAATGTCAGTCTTTTAAAAATAATTGTACATTTTTTTAGCTTTAGTTTAACATTTTATTTTTTTAAAAAAATCACGTCATGTGACTTAAGAGAGAAGAACACGCATATAAAAAATAAAATGAAACGCACATTAAAGAGACGCGCATTTGGTTAAAGCCGGAGAATATTTTACAATCTCCGGCCTTTTGCCCGGCCTGTCATGCTGTCCCCAGACACCTGACGAACACTGAAGATTTACACATTTTCCTCCCGGTCTTCTAACGGTCCAACTGATTGGGGCTCCAAGAACCGCGATGGTAATACATATGTAATAATAACCCGGAGCTATACATTCTAACATCTGTATCTTAAACCCATTTCACGTTTCTACGATACTCCAGGATACAGGCTAGGAGAACAAGAGACCGCTTTCTATAATGACATTTTATTAAATAAGCCCATTTTACTAAACAGTTAAATATATTTTAATATTAATCCATAGACAACATTTCCTACTCAAAACAGATGACTATTTACCAGTTAGAATAAACACATTTCTATCACTCCCAATGCATTCTGACCTATTTATTTATTGCGGGCTTGCTGATCGTAACTGTTTCATTGTAACACACTTCATTTCTTGTAGACCCAGGCGTCATGCCAGCATTGATTTCATTCTGGCATCGCGTCTTTGGCGATAGCCGCTTTTACGCTGAGCTTAATACGATTTTCAAATAGCGTTTCATTAATGCATTGATTTTATAAGTAATGTTATCAAGAGGATTTGTGTAACCACAATCGAACGGATATGCAGTGATTAAATTCTCACATAAAACACCAGTCACACTACATTAAGTTAAAGAGAGGCAATTATCCCAATTAGGGTCCTGTGTAATTAATGGATTCAGCTAAGCAATAATTGGATGTTAATGGATAACGGTATTGTGTGAGAGCAGCTTTAAGTTGCCTGTCTCGTCTCCTTTTTGCTCGGCTGTCTTTCACCGGATAGGCGCTATATTAAGCGTTAAACACCGGCTTGCTCTTCCAGGGAGGACCTGCCGCTGTTATTCCGGCACCGTGGAATCCGCAGGGTTAATGAAATTGGCTTCAGCGGGTTATCAAAACGAGATCACATTTATAGAGAGGGGAAATCTTACACGCAGGTCAGTGACATTACATTTAAAGCCCGCCGCGGAATAAAGGACGCTTCACTGGGGACTGATGCGTGTGGGACGCGTCCAGCAAACCTTCAGGCTTCCAGAAGGAGGCGCTACACACCTGCGGCCACCGTGGGGGAATCACAAGCACACTCGCGTTAAGGAAAGGTACACCTACCCCAGAGAACAGGCAACATTATATCAATAAGGGCCTTTAATTATACAGCAGCTGTCCAATGTGCGCATGATCTGTTCGTCACAAAGAAGATTAAGAGCATCCCGAGTAGGTGAAGTGGAGTCACTCTGGCCTCCTGCTTAATGACATATAAAGGCGCCTTAACAACACTGAACACTATTTGTCTGAAAGGCAGCTACGCCGCTCAGATGACAGATCGCTTTCTAATTTCAACATTAACAAAATGCTTACGTTCGTGTTCCGTTAATCGTCAAAGTGCTGCCGTTGGTGTCGTCAGCATTCCTAACCGATCAAACAGCACGTCGCACTGCGAGCTTTACACAGCAGCCTGATTGGCTTCTGCCTGCTGAGCATCACGTTTGAACCACGGGGCGATCGCTGTGTATTTCAAAGGCGGCTTGTTTGTTTGTTTGTTTGTTTGTGAAACCGTGTTCTCCGCAGGTGGCCGCCGACATGCAGCACTACGGAGTAAACGGCTATTCCCTCCATGCCATGAACTCTCTGAGCGCAATGTACAACCTCCACCAGCAGGCAGCGCAGCAAGCCCAACACGCCCCCGACTACCGGCCCTCCGTGCACGCGCTCACCCTGGCAGAGAGACTGGCTGGTAAGAGACCGTCGCGCGCGCCGTCCGCGGCAGACCGCACTAAGGTCCAACGGAATGGCCCGTCGGGGATGCCCGCATGGAAGTTTAGGATGCATTCTTCATAGGAGCGTGTCGGCGTGCCGGTGCAGGCATTTACATACGAAAACTGTAATAATGAACGTAATAATCACAGGCCATTTATCACGTCTAAAAATTAAGCGTACCTGTGTTGTTTGGGAATGAGATGCCGAAATATACTATTTTCGCGAATGTTATAAGGATGCTTTAATAGAAAATATTACAAAAAGTAAAATATCACATACAATATTTTATGCGTGTAACTGCCAAGTCTTTAATCCGAAGGCAGTTATTAAGAAGCGCTTAAATAATCTTGCACGTGTCTTTATGCACGCATGCAAATAAAAGACCGGCGATTCAGACCCGTTCATTAAACCGGCCACCGTCTTGTTTCCATTCCAACGGCTGCACGTTTCAAGACATCATCCTGGAAGCTCGCTACGGATCTCAACACCGCAAGCAGCGTCGCAGTCGCACGGCCTTCACCGCCCAGCAGCTGGAGGCCCTGGAGAAGACCTTCCAGAAAACGCACTACCCCGACGTGGTGATGCGGGAGCGCCTGGCCATGTGCACCAACCTCCCCGAGGCCAGAGTCCAGGTACGGAGGAGAACACGTTTGCCTGCCAGTCTACATCATGCGGGGTTGAACCCGTGTTAGGTGACACACAGCACGTGTAGGTGTAAACTTTTCTGTTAGCGCACCCATTTTAGCGCATTTGAGCGTACTTTCGTTAAACTCCCGCATAAATGCATGACTTTCGGGACAAAATTGATCACATAAGTTCTACCTTGTGCAAAATACTTAGATCGCGTTAATTGTTAGACATTTTTATTGCGACTGTAAGCTAAATGTCAGAATAACAGCTATACAGAAGACACTAAGCTGAAAATGACTCAATTCTGAGCCTGACTGAAAAATAAGCATTTCACAGCCGTTGTTGCTTATTACATGCATGCCAATTTCCCTTTGGTTTCTCCTATGAACCTGCAGGAGACGTCTTGTTGTGCTTCACGGTGACACGGTTTGAAAGTTTTTAGTTTAAGTGCAACATGCCGAAATGTTGGTAATTATCAGCCTGGACACCTAATCTTTCCCCAAGGTGTGGTTCAAGAACCGCCGTGCCAAGTTTCGCAAAAAGCAGCGCAGCTTGCAGAAGGAGCAGCTGCAGAAACAGAAGGAGGTCATGGAAGGGTCACCGGAGGAAGTCAAGGACGAGCCAGCTGCAGCTGCCGCGTCCGACGCCCACACCCCCCCTTCCTCCTCCGAGGTGGAGGGGCCCCCACATGCCCTGCCGGCAGAGCTTAGCGTGGAGGTTAACGTCACCTCGGCCGAGCAGTCGAGCAGCGAGTCGGCCACAGAGGACAACACGGACAAGGAAGAGGAGCCCAAGGGTGAGAAGGGGGTCTCACCTGGCCACAAGTCCCCACCCTGCAAACACCTCAGCCCCAAAGCAGGTAGAGAAACCGTAGTTCACCGTGGACTAGTCCATCGGCGTCTTTCTCAAAATCCACCTCATGTATGTCTCCTCCTGTCACTATCATACATATGTTGTACATATTCCATTGTAAAGCTAATATGCTCCTCACCACAGTGACTGTGAAGTGAGACACAGCGGCTGTCCTCTTAATATATCATGAAACTCCATTAAGGCCACATAGAATCATCTAATCTGGCTGTTTCAGGTAAAAAAAAAAAAAAAAAAAAAAATGAACAGCGATGAAGAGATTCATGTCATCACGATTCCATTGAAATGCTGTATGTTTAAGAACACCAAAGAATGACCATCCAGACGTGCATCTGCTGCCCACCTGAGCTTTAAGTAATAAAAGCCCAGGAATCACCTCCAGCTAACCGGGTGACGTTCTGTCGGGTAGCGTACTTCACGAGGAATGCTCTTTCAGATTCATGTTCTGCAGCGATGAATGCTGTGTGGATCCTGCATGTCACATTGCAAACGCACTGCACTCTCTGACCGCAGGTTCTCCGCTCGGTTCTCCAGCTATCCCGTCATCCAGCGGCCTCAGCGCCAACATGGCACAGAACCACTCCTACTCGTCCTCCCCACTCAGCCTCTTCCGCCTGCAGGAACAGTTCCGCCAGCACATGGCTGCCACCAATAACCTGGTGCACTACTCTTCCTTTGACATGGGCACTCCCTCCTCCGTGCCATACCTGGGCATGAACGTCAACATGCCAGCACCCCTGGGCTCCCTGCCCTGCCAGCCGTACTACCAGTCCCTGTCCCACACCCAGCAGGTCTGGAACAACCCTCTGCTCCAGGCCTCAGGTGGCCTGCCCAGCCTCAACAGCAAGACCACCAGCATCGAGAACCTGCGGCTCCGTGCCAAGCAGCATGCCGCATCGCTTGGCCTAGACACGCTACCCAACTGACCCCTGAAGGACTGCAGCCAAGCTGGCAGCCAGACCAACCCCCCCCCATTATTGTATTCATGCCCATCAACCAGCTGCTACAACACCCCACGATAGCCCATCAGCTGGGTCCAGGACACTCTCCCAGTCACTGAGCCCATCAGCTGGGTCCACGACACTCTCCCAGTCAATTAGTTCATTATCTTCAGTATTAAGACTCTACACTGCCCCTGTTTCACCTGATCTGAAAACAAACACATTGTTTTAAAAATAAGAAATCTAATATGAAACCAGAATGCTGTTTTCTTAAAAAAAAATAACTCCATCACTGCAGTTTGATACACTTCACGAGGTCTGTTGTCACCAAACCCGTCCTCCAGCTGTACTGAGTGCCCACAAGACCAAGCCTGACCACAAGACCATCTGCTTTGTACATAGCCTGTCCTGTTTCTTCCCGGTTAGCGAGCATCAGTTAGTGTTGCCTTCTGTGAAGAAGATACATCCTCCATTTGAGACATTTCTCCTGCACCCATAACAAAATGGAGACTGTTAAAATATCAAGGGAAAAATCAGAGCCTCAATACTGTCCGTCTAAGCCAGATGAAAGAAGATTCAAGCTGTTAGACTGAGAAACCAGCCTAACAGCCAAGCCGCATATGCATTGAATGTGTAATTGTAGATCTAAGGCAAGTATTACTTGACTGTCTAATTAAATGTGACTAATTTATCTGTTTTATGGCCAGGATTAAAAACACTTACATGGAGAATGACTTGGTAATGAGAAAACGATTCCAGTACTAAATGTGCAAGCTCTTAATTACATTTTGCCTGGGGCAGCAGAAAATTATGCCATTATGATATTAAGCTGTGCATAACTTCCAGGCCCCACTTAAATGTCATTTTCTGGGCAAAACGAATGCATGAACAAGTTATCTACAAGTCCATCTCCACCATGATTGGGACCACATCGTGGAATCAAGTGGAAAAGGGAGACAACTGTTGGACTTTAAAGTAGAAACAAAACTTACGGTTCAATGAGAGTCTGCAACAATGTTGGTCACAGCTGTACAAAATCAAGCGAGTGAATGAAGATTATAAAGTTATGGGTAGCCACAGTCCTGAGAATCCTTTGGCAGTGCCAACCACCATTTTTTTTTGGGCCAGATGGGCAGCTGAATTCAGCACTTCCTCTGAAGACAGGAAGTTCCCTCTGAAAGAAGGAAAGAAGGAAAGGAAGTGCTCCGAAAGCACTTCCTGGAACCAGGTCCTGTCTAACCATGCCCTATTCTGTGTCTGTCTTTCCTTGTTGAGGACCCCGCGTTCATCCACTAAAAGTGTGTAAATTATTTTATATGTAAATTAAGAAAAAGAATCTTTATCTTTAAATGTTATCCGATAAGGGAAATGTATTGTCCTCATTTGTTGTAGATGGAGAAAACTCATTTGGTTGGGTGATGTTGTAGCTGTTCTTAGTAAGATTGTATCAAGTTGGCAACAGTCTGCACCTTATCCTCTGAACTCTATAAATACAGTTTTGGTGTATCTGTAAGTACTTCTGATTTCCATTGTGGCTATGGTCATAAGGAAGAGTCGTCATGGTGAATGACAGGGTCGTCGCACCAAGTGACAGAATCATAGTTTAATGGGGTGGAAATTTATTTGAGTCAAAAGGTTTTTCCTAACTTAATAAAGTAGGTTTTCAAAGTAAAATGTTGTAAAAGAAAGTACTCAATAAAGCATAATTTGAAGATCTTTGGACACAAGTGTGTTTTTGACATCTATTGTCAGTCATGTTTTTTTTCTTCCCCAATAAGGTGGTGATATTTGAAAGTAGACGAATTTACATCTTTTTCAGACAATAAGAGGTGACCCACGGCACCACAAATTAACTGTTAATACAAGGAAGGCTAACGTTTCGATCTGCCACCACATACAAACGACCATATTTTTTACACGTGTAAAAACAAAAACTCCTGTAGTGTAAAAATCAGTTCCCTCCTTAACAGATGGCTGGAAAGTGGATTTAAAGTGGATATTTACACAGTAATAGCATCGGTTGTGTGTTGTTAAAGGATGCGAGAAATTATCTCGAATACTTAAAAGACGACACAGAGCTGAGTCGATCAGCCTGAATGTCACATCCAAAGGGGTGGGTTTCAGTGTCCACTTTAGGTGTCATATAGACAGCGGGATGCTTATGTGGTGCAGGAAGGGGGTGCTCCTGTAATATTGGCAGTCAAGTAGCGTTAAAATGATGATTATGACTGATTACCAGTAGCAGGCTTTAGTAGTGTTCTCAGTACAATCTGACCTCAGCCTGTGTTTTTCCATGTAAAAACGTCTGCAGCACAGTTGGTTGGCTCGTCTAAAATAAATTAAGATCTTCTTCGTCTTCCTTTGGGAGGCGATGGAAGCTGTACCATGGCTGACAGCAGCAGTCCGCTGTAGTTTTAGGTCAGTGTATGAGACACTCCTGTTTAAGCCATACATTAAGTTTAGCTTGCTTTAAAGCACTGCCACGAACAGCACCTCTTGTTCCTGAGCTCCCTAGAGACATTTAAATAAATTAATGCCGATACCCAGCGATACGGTTTGAACCAAAATTGCTGCTGGAGTTAATCAAATGCTAAAGTACTACTTCCAGCAATAGTAGTGCCCATCATCGTTTCTACGGTAACCTCTCCACCCACAGGTAAAAAGGTGGATAACGGCAGTGTAATAAAACCAATACGTGTGTGTAAGAAGCGAAGAAGAGACGGCACTCCCCCCCGTGGGGCCGATGTTCAGTATTAACGGCCAAGTACGGTAAACGGCAGCTTCACGCCATCTGCAGCTTTGCGGCAAGATTTGTGTTACTGACAGGTGTCACTGGTTCAGAGGGATGACCTTCGTGGTATTAACCCTCTGAGGCGTTCATCCACGTGTGGCGTCCATTTGAGACCGCACACATATCAAAGGATAGAATGTATCAAACGCTGAACTTCTGTAGTGTGCCATATGAATATACTTGGTGATATCGGGTGTTTCAGTGTATTACAAAGGCAACAACAAACATCGTCGTTTTTTTTTGCACAGTACAAAAGATTTGACTTACCTTCTAAATGAGGAGTGACGTTGCACTGTACGGAAAAGAAAGAGGGAACTGAATTCATAGACCTGGGCATGTGTGGGCGTGAACATCATCGTAAACCTTGTTGATAATGTACTTATTTTGCAGAATAAATTATTCAATTCAATTTTATTTATATAGGGCCTTTAACAAGAAGCATTCTCACAAAGTACTTTACATAGTCTCGGTCCCAGGGTCCCCAAAGAGTAAGCCAAAGGCAACAGTGGCGAGGAAGAACTCCCTCAGGAAGAAGAAGCCTTGGGAGGAACCAGACAGCCATTCTCACTTATCAAAGAGTAATACAGTATTCATACATGACGTATACACAGTGTGTACGTGTATTAATATACGACTAAATGACAGCTACATTTTGTGCTTGTGTGCATGTCTTCAGTGATCTTTGCAGTTATCAACATTTACATGTTGCCTTTTGCAAAAATTCTGCACAGAATAAGTGAGCTTTCACTGTGGTTCTTAAGCCCTGTGGTTCTCATCCTAGGTCCCTCCAGGCCGCAGTGTGTGCAAATGTATTGAAACTCATGAACCAGTAATAATTCAGATTTGTTCACTTAACATAATACCTCATGTCTGTCCTTCATCCATCCATCCATCTTCTAACCACTTATTATAACGTCATGGGGAACACCACTACATTAAGGAATGAATATATGGCAAATGAAATTAATCATTTAGAACTGAAAACAGTCCAGCTTTTGTGCTAGATATGATCATTTCTAACCAAACTATATGCTTGTATTGTATGAGGAGTACAGTAGAGAGTGTAATCGGCATAAAGTTCCTGTAGCCTCCTGTAACCGGTGCTAATCCATTGCTGAATGAGCTGATTAGATCTAGCGATTTGTTTATTATACTTGGAAAGCAAAGCATTTTGGGGAAAAGACTTTGGCAAAAACTGAGAGACTGTGAAGCAATTCAATATGATTGATGATTTCAGGAAAGCCGTTTTAATAAGAGTCTTGAGTTGTGCCATTTAAAGCCTTGGAAATAAGGTTTGTGCAGGAAGTCAGTAAAAAGCAAAGTGTTTAGGTGCAGCTATGATGGTAAATAAGTGGAGACCCCATCACGTGTACATCCAACTAAACTGAGATGATTCCACCCAAATGTTCAATTTCAGGGGTAATACTCAAGCAACTGAGCCACAATGTCCTAACGGCCCCATCGGATTGAAGGTTATAAGACCTAATGCACGGCACAGCAAGGCTCCACCTGCCCGGTGATGAAGACAGCGACTCAGCCGTCACGGCAGAGGGCCTGGCGACGGAGCCATCTCCAGAGGAAATCAGGCCAGCCAGCGGGGTGGAGGCACCGGTCATTTGAAGTATTTTTTATGCCCATTCCTCCAGTCATTAGGGCCCCCGTCCTCGGCGGAGGTCAGGGAAACTACGGGCGCAGAGTGCCAGAGCCGGAGGAAGGAGACGAGCCAGGCAGATTAACGGAGAGCTGATGTAAGTTTAAAATAACAAACCGGCAGCTCAGCGACGTGAGAGCCGGGAGACGGTACCGTGCTGGCTGCAGATGCCATTTGTGGAGAAGAGGCCTAATGAAGATCCGGCAACTCCATGTGCCGCGGATTAAGGAATCAAACCTTCTGGACAAGTGCCACTCTTTTCCGTTCCTGTACAGGTGCCTCTATTCCCAGACTCCAGGTGAAAGGACCCCCCCTCCCCCCAGCATCTGGATCTGAGTCCCCCCCAGGCAGCTGGCTTGCCATGCGGCCTTATAGCCAAATTGGTTTACATTAAAGAGATAAATGCACAGCAAATGTGCTTAAAAAAGGACAGTGAAAATGCAGACGGTGCATGGAGGAATTACTGCCAGAGTCAGTAGGGGAATAAAGAGCATTTATGCGGCACAAAGCAGGAGCCGCAGGATGAAGCCTGCTGATGCAGCCAGGCCCTCATCCCTCTCCTGGAGACCACGAGCTGCAGATTTGGCATTTGCATGCTAGGCCGCTTTTCCCTGCATTATGTAACTTTATCGCAGACAGGCAAACTCCTGCGCTATCGTAAAAACATTGTTTTGTTTGGCCGGAAACGTGCGGGTGTCACTTGTGTGATTCTGCTACGGCGACGTCCAGCCAGTGTAGTGTGTGGCAGTGTCCCGACTGATGAGACTGCCGATGACGAGAGGAGCCAGACAATCCCCGGGAGCTGAGACGGCCAGATTGCAACAGAAGCCCCCCCTCACAACACGTATTGTTTGAAAACACCAGAAAAAGAGAGAGACCCTCTGTATAACTGAACTAGGCTCATGTAGATTCATACCTGCTAAACTAGATCTGCCACAGCTAGCTTATTTGAGGGCTTTCTGGAAACCTCCATTAGAGCAGATATGACATTGAGTCTCTTCCAAGCATACCCCTGGAATGGGGCCCCAAGTGAGGGGAGTACATAACACAGTGGAGCCAGCTCCCGGTGAAAAGGAAATCAGCAGAGGCTGTAAAGGTCAATGTAACATGGCCAGTGTGTGCACTGAATGAGCATTTAGAATAAGTCATGATTCCTGACCGCAGACTGCTGGACACTTTGGTCACAGATAACAACGCGAAGGGACAGGATCTTCTGGAATGACCAGCTGTGATGGATCACTCGAGTCCAGGATCGGAGCCACTGGCTTGCTGTGAAATAATGACCTGTTTACGTATTAATTGCAACTATTAACCAGCTAAATCCAGCCGGTATTAAACAGCAAAAAGGGCAGTTTGGGGACACTCGCCTCCCATGAAGAAGCAGCTCAAGGACTGCACGCTCATCTCATTTTCACAAAGGATTGTCCTTTTGCCTTGTTCCTCCTACACTACCAGTACTTATTTTAAAACACCTATTGTATAAAACACATTATTATAAAAAAAAAAAAAATCAAAACGTATTAAGGGAATTACATTGCTGTATATCGCCGGCTCAGGAGGGAATGGAATGAAAAACTGAACGAGAGAGAGAGAGAGAGAGAGTGGGTAGGCAGGATGGGAAGGAGATAATCTTGTGAAATAAAATACGTGTAAGGACGTAAGCTATCCCCGGTGAATAAGCAGCCTATTATGGTGAAGAATGAGAGCCGGGGGCAGTGATTACGCTCTTATTATATCTTAAACAGCGTGGTTTGTCAAAACGCATAAGCACCGCTGAAACAGACAGAGTGCCGCCCCCCGCAACGCCGGAGTTTAGGCGGGCAGTTTGTCGACGCTCCGCCGTTCGTAATTGATTGCGCGCCAACGCCGCGTGGCAGACACCGGAAGCGCCACTCGCTTCCCCCCTCGGACCGCTGCTCCGAAAGGGATTCCGCCGCCGCGTAGCCACCGCAGAGCTGCCACTCGGGGCTTGGGAGATACCGGAGCTCCTCACGGATAGGACGGCGAAATTCCATTAAGACAAACGGGACGCCGGAGTCGGTAAGTTTGTCCAGCTGGTGTGTGACAGAGCACCCCCTTCAGCAGGAGGCCAGCCATTCAAACACCCCCAAAGGTTCCTTATTAATTATTATTAGTAGTAGTACGTTTGCTTAGCTGATACTTTCTCCTTGTCTCTAGAGCTGGATTTCATTGAGGCAATTTATATTTAGTAGTTTAGTACACTCAGTGGTACAACAGAAGAATCCATCTTGGGATTCATGTGGGCAGTCCTCAGGTTAGAAGTCAGTCTCTTTAACCAGTACGCCATCTACATTACATGTAAACTGGAGCTGAGATCTGAACAAATAGCATGAGGATCCATTGGTCCTGATCTCCCAGGCAAAGGGTCCTCCATGTTGTTTCGGGCCAGCTTTAGGACCCCATGTCCACCCTGACACTGAGTCTCTGTAAATGAGTCACAACGCTGGGACACTGAGCCCCCACCTCCTGGAAAAACAATTGCCTCACCTCCAAAGATCGCAACAGACCACTTGTCGGGGAGGTGGGGGGTGCCATCAATAACTGACACCTGATTTGGGAAAGTCGGCTCCCACTCCATGCCAGGCTTTATCTGTCTTTCCCTGGGTCTCTCTGGCTTCACCGTCTGCTCATCCTTCCTGACACCATGGGACCACAGTGTAACATGAGAAATATTCAGGCTTCTGCCAAAACAAACAGTGCCTCGCGCAGCCCACACCTTCTTGGAGATGTGTAACAAAAGAACCAAGATGAAGCTGGGGCAGCTTTGTGCTCTGGCGGGACGGGAAGTACACCTAATTCCACATTAACTGCTGCGTTGTACATCTGCCGCTCCCCCACAGCGTAATAAAAAACCCTGCGTTGCCAGCCTTGACCTCATCCTGCTTACACATTTCATTTCTCAAGGGTCAGAGGCAACAACAAGGCAGAGGTCAGCACTCTAATCCGGGCTGCATTGAGGGGAAAACCCGGGGCTTTGGGTGTGGCCTACAACGAGGCCGCAGGAAAGCTGGGTGTGGCTGAGTGCACTCTGCAGCTAAGAGTTCTTGCCTTTACCACCCACTGTAGCAAACGGGGGGGTGTGAAGGTGCGGCAGCATGCCAGTTCAGAGGGTATCTGGGGTGGTCTTTGACAAAACTGCCACCTGGTGTTCTCAGCCCCGCATTCTAAAGCTACACCAATCACAACATTTCCTAAATAATGAGTTTCTCCCAAACGCAACTAGAGCAAGAGCTTTGTAACAAATATCGAGGCGTAAAAGGCGCCCTTGATTGGAGATGGCCCTCAGACTGCAGGGATTTGTTTGAACCCCACCTAGATCTGGGCAGAACTCGGTGGGAGGCTGAATGGGACAGTAATGTTACGTCCTCATGGCCGCCCACGTAAACACATTGCAGTGAATGTGACGGTGAAAACGTGAATAAAACTCAACGGGAGGCGACACAAAGTAGGAGTATAGCACCTGTCACGGGGGGGCCGTTTGGGCTTCATAATCAGGCCAGACTGCTGGGCGCGGCAGGGGGAGTCCCCGGCCGGCCGGATGACCACCAGCTGACGGTGATCTCGGCAGGCTTCCGCCACTTCCCTGTCGTGCCGGCCTTCCTCCCTGCGGGGACTCCCTGTGGCCTACCAAAGAGATGTAACTATAGGGTTTGCTGGGAGAGAGGGTGTCCTCCCGCCCGTCCCTTATTCTTCCAGACAAGAAAGACCCACTGGCCCTTTAATTTCTCCAGCTTCCCCCCTGCTCCCCCAGTAGGCCCAGAACAAAAATCAGAGCGAACCATTCAATCAATGCCTTTTTTTCTCCTCCTTTATGGTCCCACTAAAGGTTTTAGCCGTGCGGAGAATGAAAGCTGCCACCGTAAGGAAGCCAAACCCATTGAGAAAGTGACAGGCGCTGCCAGAATATGATCCTAATCCTATTTCCAGTATTCTTTTAGCCCACTGGCACTGCAATTCCAGCACGTATTCTCCAAGCTGTCAACTTGGAAAATCCCTCTAATAGTGCGCTGCCCAGATACACATCAAAGGACTCCTGGAAATCAACAGCAGCTTAGAGCCCACTCACTCACTCACTCACTCACTCACTCACACACACACACACACACACACACACGCACACACACCCACACGCACTCTAACAGAACGGGCTCTCAGATCAAATGATAAATTCCTTTTTTTTTTTTTTGCTGCCAAGTGCTGGAATTCTGACCCCCCCTCAACTTTAAAATCCCAGCAATACCCATTTGAAAGGTGTTATCCTGTTAATGAAAAACTTCATTAAAGGCGAGATAAAGCCATACACTCCTCTTTCTGACATTTTCTGAGATAAACAGAAAGAGGCAGAGGAGAAGGGGGGGGGAGAGACAACAGGTATGTGAGATCTGCATGCTGAAACTGACGCCCCTCTTTCACCGTATCCGCCCCTTTTCTGACTCATTTAATCCATCACTATCGTGGCTTGGGCTAATCTCCTTAGGGCAGAAACGTTCCATTTCAGAATGCCCAGAACTGCTGCTGAGGGGGCGTGACTGGAGGGAGGAGGGTCTGAGGGGGCTTTCGGGACACTTCATTCAGGATCCACACACCCGGGAGACACGGGCAGGACATTTACTCTCATGAGGACCACCACGATACAGTCACAAGTCTGTCAATGATGCACACTTGGAGAGGTTAGCAACACTGGTGAAAGTATGTCCGTGGTGAAGAGCCAGCACTCGACACACGGTCACTAGAGACATCTTTAAATGACCTTAACATAGCACATACAGGGGATATGCTGCATGTTTGTCTGGCTCTTCAATATGATGAGTCAGCTTTAGAGGGGTCTGCGGTGTGAAACCGGGCTCTCCGGTGGGACCCTGACCTCCTGAAAATTTCTGTGACGTGACCCTCACAACACTGTTGGTCTAACATAGTGCACAGGCCAATCTTTTGCCTCCCACTGTAGCACGGGCAGTACAGCAGAAAAATAAAAATGGGCGAGGCAGAATAAAGGACGTTCAGGAATTAGCGACGCAGTAGAGGAGGAAGGTGTCGTAGTAACGTTCTACAGCCAAATTAGCATCTTCCGGGTAAGAACGTTGCCCCAGCAGTATTCAGTGCTTGGGCAAAAGGGGTGGAGTCTGGGAAGCCCAGAGGCTACTAAGTTATTACACAGTATTAATAACCACTTGTTTGATTCCATGACATTTCCGTATTCATGCTGCCCAAAGGAGTGAAAATACAGTGAGAAGATTTATACCTTGGCGGATTCCAGTCCTCTTGGGCCACATTTGCACACCTGTGCCTTGGTACAAATCCTTCTTTGCATAAATGGCTTACAGTAACAGTGTCAGGTTACAAACCGTTGATGAAAGACTACAGTAATGACTGACCAAAGGTAGGAGGGTTACTTATGAATGAGTAGGGTTGGGATAGACTTGGTGCATGTAATGATAATAATTTACCTTAGTGGTTGCTACAAGCGAGCTGGGCGATTCACAAACAAGCTGTTCTGCCAGAGCAGGAGTCCCACATAAACCTGGGGATCATGGTAGGTTAATAAAGTGCAGCAGACAGCCGAGCTCAGTGAGGGGGACGGACTGTGAGCATGAGGCAGCCTTCCTGGGGTGTGTTCCCTGCACTGAGCACGTTCAGAGCCCCTGCTCGGGTTGACAGAGGAGTAGCTCACCCATCAGAGCCTTCGAAGAACACTCTGGAGAAGACTTCACAGCAGGTCATGGGCAGAAGCTCAGTCCGTCATACGGGGAGATGGAGAGGCCACCAGTCCGCAGGATTTAGGGTGAAAACTGGAGAACTCCCAAGAAACTACACGCTGACAGAGCTGGTGCAGCCCTGGAGGTCGGAACTGACAACAACACCTGCTTTCAAATACATCGACCAGAAATGAGTGTGAAAAAGGAATTATCATTCACTGCAACACTAACAAATAAGCAATTAAGATGAAATCTTTCTGATATTCTGGAAGCATCCCGCTGAGGTGACACTGGTATCACCTGCTGGGGAAGAGGATCTCGTCAGTGTCTGTTTTAACCAACTCGCCTGCTCATCCCACTCTGCACAGGCTCTCTCACTGTCATGTCTGATGAGGGTCAAAAGCTAAACTCCGTCATTAGCACAAATTTGAGGACATTGGCCCCCTCTGAAGGTCACAAACAGCATTACAATTGAGGGAAAGGGCCATTGTAGAAACTTGACAGCTGCAACGACGCGGTGTTGCACCACTGGGATGGAGACGACCGTACTGGCCAGAATGGTGGGTGGAGGTCCTGTCTCTCTGATGGTGTTATCTAGTGACTGAAGCGTAAAGTTGTCTAGTTGTCTACCCCCACCTCTCTGTCTTAAGGGAGGTGTTCCTTACATGGAACATCTCTGTTCCTGATGGATGGTTCAAGCCCCTCTTTACATCAGTCGTTTGAAAACTATCTGAAGCAAACACACTCACACAGACAAAAATGAAGGGCTTCACTTATTCACTTGTGCTGAAGAGGCTTGTGTGTGTGTGTGTGTGTGTGGGGGGGTGCCCCTCATCCCTAATGGCCTCCCCATCTCCCGAGTGTTAAAAAATGTAAATTTATGTAAAACCCACAGGAAACGTATATTTACAATACGTTGGGGTAATCACAAGACGCAGCCAGAGCAAGCCGTTGTCGACAGAAGCAGTCAATACAGAAATAGTTTTTATGTGTCATTAATTCTTCTAGCGTTCCTAAATATTCCTTCTATTACCACGGTAATACAGTAATCACTCACAATCGCACAGAAAATTATCTGCACTCATCTGTAGAATAAAAGGCAGAGGGAAGACGCCCCATTTTGGCATGGCCAGGGTCCTTAATGTTCACGTGGGGCCTGAGAGCAGGCAGCTGCCTTCTCCGCTGCCCGTTCTGCCTCAGACGAGAGGCCGTTTTCTTGCAGCTTAATGACAGCAGGGAGTCGATGGCTCCCAGGAGCGCCAGCGTCTAATGTTCATGCACCTTTTCACGCCACATTGCCCCGGACGGACAAAAAGCCCCCCTCCAACCCCCCCATCCCGTCATCAGTCACCAGGGAGAGGGAAGGGTGAAGCTCCTCCACCCTCTCAGGTGACAAGTGACTCTATGCCAATGGGGGGGGTATCAACAAGGCCTGTGGTCACTCAGACTAAGACGCGGGAACAGCCTGTTTAAGAGTCCATACAAAGGAAAATGGCTAAACATTCCTACTGTGGTGAACGATGAACAGTACTGATATCCACTGACTTCAGGAGAGAGATTTTTATAACCTGTCAGTAAGCCATGTTATGATGGAGTGGCTTAGCAGGAGACGTCAAAGTTAATCATTAAAGCTCACGTTCGTGACGCTGCTTCCATACTGAAGCTGATCGGGTCCCTTCTCACGATCAGGACTATACTGAAGCTGATCAGGTCCCTTCTCACGATCAGGACCATACTGAAGCTGATCAGGTCCCTTCTCACGATCAGGACTATACTGAAGCTGATCAGGTCCCTCCTTCACAGCATCAAGTCTGTACTGAAATTGATCACGCCCCTTCTGAAGGTCAGGTCTGTACCAAAGCTAATCAAGTTCCTGCTTGTCAAGATCAAGCTAGCATTGAAATTGATCATGTCCCTTTTTATCAAGATCAGGTCCCTAAGTTCTCAAGATCAGGTCTACACTGAAGCTGATCAGGTCCCATCTTCTCAATCAGGTCCAATTTTCTCAAGATCAGGACCATACTGAAACTGATCAGGTCCCTCAGTTCTCAAGATTAGGTCCCTTCTTCTCATACTGAAGCTGATCAGGTTCCTTCTCAAGATCAGAACCATATTGAAGCTAATCAGGTCCCTTCTTCACAACATCAAGTCTGTACTGAAATTGATCACGCCCCTTCTTAAGGTCAGGCCTGTACCAAACTAATCAAGTTCCTGCTAATCAAGATCAAGCTAGTATTGAAATTGATCATGTCCCTTTTTATCAAGATCAGGTCCCATCTTCTTGATCAGGTCCCATTTTCTCAAGATCAGGACCATACTGAAGCTGATCAGGTCCCTCCTTCTCAGAATCAGGCTGATACTGAAGCTGATCAGAAATCATCTTCTCATGATCAGGTCCCATCTTCACTGACCTATGGCCATTCAGTCAACCTATAATTTGATGTTGAAAATTCAGGCCGTAACTATAGTTTCTCCTCACATACTGTAGCTGGATACACAAAGAGTAGGGAGAATCACTCTGTGCAGCCTTTAACGAGCATGCCCATGATTCAGTTTTAGGGACCCGTATTTCATCAGTCAATTCATTATTGAAGTATCAATACATCTGTATTGATTCCTCACTTTAAATCTTTGGCTACATGTGGTTGAGGGGGCAGAATCAGTGGTCACATCTGTGCTTAGAGTTAAGACTTAAAAGAGAGAGTAATTGCCTGGCCTGTTAAAAAATTTTTTTTTATTTTTTTACCTTAAGATGTGTCATCAGGAGGAATTGTGTGGGTATTGTTTTTCTCTGCAGAGGTGGCTTTTATTTGTCATGAGAATCACACTTGCCATGGTCACAGGTGTCCTTAAGGTAGCATTACTGTACAATTTCGTTGGGGCTCAGAATTCACCCGACTCGGAAACTAGCTGTACCACAGAATGCATAGATACAGCACAGAACGGCATAGCTGTCTCCTGCTGCCACCTACAGGTGACAATGGGGAAGTGTCAGCAAAACTCACTTTCGAGTTCACATGCCGGACTGCAACACAAGGCCAGCTTAATTTCAACACCATAAACGACCCAATTAGGAGCAACTTTCCTGAATTACAGAACGACCTGTTATCAGAGGAACTGGGTATCCATCTGTTACCAGTAAGAGTGACTGAAACATGCTTCAAAATAAATAGCCAGCATGGCTACTGTGAACAGGCCACAGTATAACACGGAGATCCCTGAAGAGGCACTGACTTGTTTAACAGACAAACAGCTAACATGGATGGCAGGATCCATTTACATAGCCAAAGCTGGTCTTCAGGATCCACAGTCCTGCAAGCTTCACAGGATGTTCACATTGAAGGTGATGTTAGGCAAAGTCCAGCTTGCCTGGAGGGTGGATCCGCCCACTGTGGGGCGCCTCTCATGGCCCTTCCGACAGTCATGCCACCAATGTACGAGAGGGTGGCGAACTGAGGCCTAGCCGACCCGTCGCAGCTTGCAGAAGTAGGCGGGGCCAAAGTTGGCCGTGAGGTGCGGTACCACCAGCTGGCCCAGGCGACGGTCTGGTGCAAAGTGGAAAGTGTCACTGAAGCGGTGTGAGAATGGCTCCAAGTCCTCCACCTGTACGCGGATGTCCAGCTGCTCTTCAGCCGCACGCACTGCCTGCTCTACCACACACTCATTCTGCAGCTGGGACAGGGTGCAAGTGGAGTAGAGCACCACGCCGTGTGGACGGACTGCCTCCAAGCCAGCCCTGAGGAACACAAGAACACACTGAAAAAAAAGCCATACCAGGGAGAAGCAGAGAGGGGGATAAGCCAGTTCTCCAGGGAATGATCTACACCCCACAGAGGTGAAGGTTCTCTAAAACACGGAACAGAACCTGAAATCCAAACATCCCAAGGGATGTGAACCCAACGCCCAAGGAAATCCCTAAAATAAAGCAGAGGGCTGAGGTGGACATTACAGCAGCACACTGAAGACCAGAGCTGGACACTCGACCTTGAGAGGACCTATGAACAGTAAAATAACAGACTGCCACCTACACCAGGAGCTGGGTCTGCAGTAAGGGCAGATTCTGCCTCTCTTTAGTCCGGGACCTCTTGAAAATGTTGTTGTCTTCCTCAAGAACAGAGTGTCTGTCTGTGGTGCAGGGGACATCCACAAGAACCTGCAAGAGGGTGCCGAGCTCAGGTCCATAATTGACATCAAAGCCACAGAATTGTTTATGCCTTTATAGAAAAGGCCATAAAACAACCTTTAAGTCATTAAGCTGTTGACAGTGGCAGCATTGGTGTATGTGTATGTTTGTGAGAGATGCCCTCAGAAAAGGCAAATGTGAGACTGTAGGATGCATTTCTGCAGGGAGGTTCACCACCTCCCAAGCAGGAAATCAGCCAGGGACTCATCTCACGTGAAACATCACACAAAACGAACAGCAACACTCACTCTGTCAAAAGTGCTCCTCCCCATTTGAGCCCACGTCCTGCCATCATAGGAAGTGATGTCAATCCTGTTCTCTGACCAGATCTCCCTGGGGATGTAGTCCAGCAGCATTCTCCGCAGACGTTTCATGCGGGACTCTGACACGTCGTTCACCGTGAGCTTCTCTGCAATAACATGCATGCATAAAATCAAATAACACACCTTCTTCAAGGTCAGACCTCTGTCAGCAGCAAAAACTTCTCATGATAAAGTGTCATTTCCACTGAAAACTCCATGAGACACAAATGGATGAAGATGCAGGCACTGGAGTAGGACAGAGGGACATTTTACTGATTGCATGTGTCTGAAGGAGAGCCAAGCTCTTCCCCCCAGGAGCTGCACAAAGGTCCAGGACTGAATGGCCCTCCTGGACATCAAGGGCCAAGACGGGTAGGATGGATGCAGCGTCCAGCAGGTAATATCCCAGAACCCCACTGCTGTCTGGCCTGGAAGAAAAGAAACAAGGCTGGATAACTACAGAACAAGAGGCACAGATAACAAATTCTCCAGATGAAACACCTTCTGGTTGTTCACCTGGCAGACCTGAAGCGTGAGATGTCAGACTTAGGGAACACAAAGCACTTGATGTTGGGGCTCAGGTTTGGCACTTCTTCAGCCTGATCTGTCTCGGCGCTGCTTGAATCCTTCACCAGCCCAGTGGTCGAAATGCAGTGGACGAAGTCTCGGGCGCCCCTCAGCTGCAAGTCCACCACTGCTGTCTCCGAGAAGTTGTTGAGGAGCGCCCCATACTTCCGCTCGCACAACATGCTGATCCGCACGGAAGGCCACAGCGCCCCCAACTGGTCGCTGTAGCTCATGTCAAAGTTTTGCAAGGCCAAGCTGGTAGCAGGAAATTTGGGCAACGTCGTTGCCTGTGGAGAGACAAGGCGCCTGTGTCACCTGCTACAGATTTTTGGTGTCACAGTAGTGAAAAATGCGTTTGAGAAAGCCAAGAGTATATATGTTTAAGTGTAAACTGTGTCAAAAGAAGAATTAGATGTAGAAAGCAGTGAATCAAGTATTTATATTTATATAAAGCATTTATTATAAACCTAATCTTGTGACAAACATACCATGTATTATGCCCTGTGTTTAATACTTTATTCTCAGTTCTTATCAATGTTAATAACAATCCTCCCTTAAATGAATTTAATCGCCATATTTCAGTAGATGATTTCTCGGATGCTCTCTAAGTTTGCATTACCCATTTCGTCTTGACACGGTTTCGCCTGAGGACCAAGCGAGATGAATCTGTGATTTTTCTCAGCAGGATCCTTGTGCCTGTGAGCGCCGCCATGTTGGTGCGCAGGGATTAACGCTCCCCGGCCACAGCGATCGCCGATGTTCGGTTCCGGGACAGAACCGATCGCTTTTATAGTCAGAAGCAGACCAAAGAAAACCTACGCTGCCCTGGCACTATGGATGTAGTATTTTATAAAAATTTAACCGTTTCTGTGACTCCACAGCAAACGAGGAGTTCATTTGAATTACTGAATCATGTTTTGATTAGTACAATACCCATCTATTCCATACCTCACAGAGTCTTTCCCATCCCAGAGCAGACACTTAAGCACAATTGAGGACCACAAATTCACCTAACCACCTTTTTGGGCTACAGGAAGAAGCACATGCACACATCTCACACCCAAAACACTGGTGTAAAATGATTGAGCCGATCCTCGAAGTCTGAGGCCACTAAGAGCCCTGTGATATGAGTAGAACTTCTTTATTATTAAGGTAAGCTTAATTAGGGTGACTGTATATTGGTTTTCAAAATAAGAGGATGCAAGATGGTGACATAGGGCAGACAGACACCTGCACATGATGAAAATTTCTAATTTAAAAATCCCAGCCAGTTGCATTTTTCGGTCCCAAAAAGGACAGGGGGATAACGATAGCTTAATCATTTACTCAGGGACACACCGGTTTTCTCAGTTATGGGCATTTCTTACAATAACAACCATGGATTGAAATGTTTCTTCCAAAATGAGAATTTTGGTGCATTTGAAAACAAAACATTTAAGGCTACAGTCAGACAAGATTCCAATTACCACATTTGCTTCCAATTTATGTCAGATTAGAATATCAGGATTTGGTTATCTTACCCCCAATAACATGTACCTCAAAACACAGAATCACAAGAAAAAAAGCTTTAAGAAGTTGAATTTATTCACATAAACACATAAAACAACATTAACGGTGATGACAGCATCCCCAAATGTATACAGAGATGAGAGAGCTTGACATGGGGGATCGTCACCATTTAACACGCCAGAATCCGAGGGCTCAGCAGACTTCACTTTAGGGAACCGAAGAGCTTCTGTGACACCTGAGGAGGACAGCAAGAGCAGTGTTACCACGGTACAGTGACCACCCTGACAAACGAAAACACCTAGAACCAGGTCTAATTCCATGGCTGACTAAGGGATGGAATGGGGCCTTTCGGCCACCAAGCTGCCCTGGAGGAAGAAAACTGAACTCCCTGCTCCACGGCAACAGCAGTATCTCACTCACGCAGTGGTCCCTGGCGTGCAGGAAATCAAACAGCTCCTCTGTGCAGTCCTCTGTTGTATTGGAGCGCGAGCCCACCCTGCTCTCACACGTCTCCAGTCGCTCCCGGGCATGTACGCAGTGCTCTGTCTGCTCACACTTCTGGCGCACCGTCTCTAAGGGGTCCTGGCAGGGACAAAGCGTGCTGAGGGAGGCCGCTGCGGGCACCAAGACTCCTGCCATCAGGCCACACTGCAGTCTACCACAGGCAGCTGCCAGGAGTGGACATTTAGGTAAAGAGTGTGTTGAAGAAGTGAATGATGGCTGACATCAAAGGAGCCATCTTTGGTCTACACCAGCCTCTGATTACATCAGGCCAGATTACATCCGGGAGGAACTTCTTAGATGACATCAACCACTTGAACAGCCACCTTTACTCCCAAAGAAAATAAATCTTAAGACCATACCACCATCTCCTCTTCCTCCTCCTCCTCTTCGTCCTGCAACGGGAAAGGGTTAAAAACGTCCCTGCCAACCCAGTGATGCAAATTTTTACAGGCCATTAATCTTTTAACGGAGCGTAAGAATTAATTTAACCTCAGACTCACAGATTAAAAACAAGCAGTCATGTTGTAACCGTTATTAGCAAACCCATTATGAAGGCGCGAGAGACGCACGGTCATTAAGCTGCTAACTGGCTAAGCTGCTAAGTACGTCCTTCTCACTGACGCGGCTAACGAGCTGTCTGGAGAATCAGTAAGGTAGTTACACAGGCCCCATCAGCCCACCGCACCTGATCGGGCTCCCCTTTGGTGATCATTTTCTCCTCGAAAACCATGACGTGTGTGTCCTTGCGGCCGGAGAACAGCTCTCTCGCGTTTCAGTACAAGGAGGACGTCTTAGGTCACACGCCGGAAATGAGGAAGCGTAGCCGGAAACGAACAGAGACCGGAAACGTAAGCGGCTGTGTCGCGTGCGTCACTTCCTGTAGTTACAGGTATTCTGGTAATTGTAGTCGAAGTTGTTTGCCGTGTTGCTGTAGGTCGGCGTGACTTCACCAACAGTCTGGTGTGGTTGGCATTGCTGTTTTAATTGTTGTCATCCTCCATCTTTAGGGGTGATGGATCACACCTGGAGAGTATACTTCCGTGGTTTGTTGCCCCTTTGTCTCTGTTTCTCTGAGATATGTGTCATTTCAGATGTGTATCATTTTGACCCTGTGTGGATTTCAGAAAATCCAAAATAAATTCCAACTTGTGCAACAAATTCCTGTTTTTTTAAATCATTAAAGATGTATGTTGTACAATCATTCCACCCCAGAAAAGGAGCAGTTCAAAGAAATCATTGAAAGCCCAAAATTACCATGACATTCACATCCATGATGAGTGTATATAAACTTCTGACCACACCCCTATTTCTCCTTAAATTTCTGAACCAGACTTTTTCATACAGTAAATTGTATCTGAGCACATTAGGACTGTAATGAATGATACATTTCATTATCTATTAATCTGTTTGTTATGGCAATTAAATCTCTTACAAAGCATGAGTATCCTGCAGTTTTGTTAAATTGTATTAGGATGATTGCTGTGATGGTTACCACAGCACAGACAGCCCCACCTAGAATATTTTTCACCAGCTGCTGCTGGTCCTGTCCATAATGACAATGTTGCTGACTTTGTCTGCTGGTTTTCTAAAAACTGATTTATTTTTTGCCACTGTATCTATGGCTGACCTTTCTTGGGGTGTCAAGTTGTCGCTATCCTCCCCTGGGTCACAGGCAGATGTCTGATCGTTAGTCTGTCTTCTTGTATTATAGTACGTATGCTTTCTGGAGTTTGCTGTTTTGTAGCTTCCCAACTGGACTTGGGGAGAAAAGGAATAAATTTGTCATCTGATTCATCTTTAAAGAAAGCTGCCAGTTTGATCTGTCTGTGATATTCTTGTAGGTTTGCTTTCTGGTGTTGTAGGTTCCTGGGTGTTGGGATGAACGACGGGACCTTGTTTAGTAATGTTGCTTCTGCTGTTGTGAGAGTCAGTGATTTTGATAAATTGACAATGGTTGATTTTCCTTCCCCGTTCCATAGTGCAGGGCTTCCAGAGTTAAGCAGTTGAAATGTTGTAGCCAGTGGTCCAGCATTTTCCTTGCTGTGTCTGTGGTCCAGTGGATGTTGTCTGTTTCCACTTGGAAGCCTTCCATGTCCAGAGGTCTGATGTGGGGCATGTCCAGATTAATGAAGGCATTGATTTGTTGTAAGTGTTCTTTGTCCAACGTACTGAGAGTGTCTGCAACGTGTACTGTTGGAATCCAGATTTGTGCACCGGGGAATGTCTTTCTAGCTTCTCTGAGCATGTTTTGTAGTTGTATTACTGCTGTTTCTTCAGGTTTTTGTTCTCTCTTGTTAATCCCGAATGAGAGGATGACTTGTTCTACCTTCTTGTTTTCCCTTGTCTTTTCTGAGATAGCAGCAGCGTTCAGGAACTTTGCTCCCGGATATCTGTCAGTTTGTATATCCGCATGATTGTGTCCTGGAATTCGGCTCAGGTTAGAGTCTCCCAGGATTATAATCCTCTTTCTAGGTGTCAGATACCAGTCCACGTTTTTTTCTTTGGGTGTTTATATGCCGATGTGGTCTGTAGGGTTGTGATGTTGGGTTTCCACTCATCTCTCCTGCTCTGCCTCCCTCCTGGTGGTGATGAGGTAGAGTTGTCCCTAGAGGTTTGCCAAAGTAATCCCTTACCCATGTGGATATATCATCTATTGATGAATGATGGTTCTTGATGCAGTGCCGTCTGAGGGATCAGAGATCACAGGTGTTCAGTTTAGGCTTGCACCCTTGCCCTTTACGTATTGAAATTCCTCCTGATTCCTTGAATCGTTTAATGATATGTACTGTAGAGGGAGAAATATGTAAATCCCTTAATCTTTCTTTAGGGAACATTGGTTTTAGACGTTTCAATAATTTTCTCACATTTGTTGACAAACTGGAGAACCTCTACCCATCTTTGCTCCTCAAAGACTCAGCCTTTCGTGGATGCCGCTTTTGTACCAAATCATGATTATAATCGCCTGTTGACATCACCTGATTGAAATCACATTTTTTTTTAACCTCATTCCTAGCCCTAAATTGCCCCATCCCAACTTTTTTTTGGAATGTGTTGCTGGACTGAAATGCAAGAAGGGATGTATATTAACAAATGAAATTAAGTTGACCAGACAAAGCATGAAATATCTTGGGTCCATACGGTCTGCAATGAAATAAAGGTCAAAGTAAATTTTTCCATACCCTCCCAACTTTTTCTGATTTGGGGGTGTAGTCTGTTGTCATTAATTCTCAGCCTACAAAACTAATAGACATGTTTATATGTCAAACTTTTTGTAATATGTCTGAGCCCACATATTTCACTGATATCTTTGTCCAGAGTTTAAAAGCAGCGCATAATTCAATATATAAAACTGACTGATACATATTCAAACAAGATTACAGGCAGAATAATATTAGCTTTTGGCCGAGATGTAATTTGGCCTGAAAGAGACACTGACTGAGGTGATAAAATCATTGGCCGTTTTGACATGAGGCCACTGTGGCAAATTAGCCCATCAATGGCTGTCGCTGCCTATAGGTACTTGCTGCTTAGACTGAAAGGTAACATGGCTGCATCGTACATTTCAAAAACATGGAGCTGATCTGAATATTCTTATAGATTACTGGAATCACCTGTATTTATAACGAAGGGCCAATTTTTATCCTTTTGCAAAAACAATCACGGTGCTCTCAGGATTCAGCACCTAAATATGAGCGAGCCCCTCCTTTCTCGAATGTGCATAACTATTCTCGCGTGATTTAAACATTAGGTGTTGTCTACTTAGCTTCACAGGCAAGGAGTTTCACTAAAGCGATTATTACGTATTCGACCAAAAGGTGGCAGCAGACCACCAAAACAACATTCCCACTAGACCCAGTGTAGCGCTGTCTCACAGCAGAGAAGCGTTTTCTGACACTAGAAAGTGAAACGTGTGGTGAAACCTTTGAATATTAACCACAATGAAGTGGCAAAGCCATCACAAACCATTCTTGGTTATGTAAATGAATTTCCTGTTGGATAAAGTAAGACTTTCCCTATGCCGCCATCAAGTTCAGTCGCTCTGTATTACTGTCAGTTTACAAACTGAATAAAAAGGCAACCATAGCTTCAGATGCAAACGGATGCAATTAGATCAGCCAAGGTCGATGCGATTGATTTTGGATATTAGCAGTGACTGGAAATTACGTCAGTCTGCACCAAAATGAGATGCACGTTTGTGGAACAACACGAGCACTGAAGATGATCTGATAAAAAGGGTTCATATCCTTCACTGAGGCTTACTCATCTGCACAAACTGGACTTGTGATCTTCTACAAACAGGGTTTGGGTGTTTGCATTTGAAGATTGCTGCAAGTCAGAGACAGGACCACCCCACAGTGTCGGGATAAAGCTGAAATGAGAAGCATCTTGAAAGAAACTATGTCTTTGTATGCATTATAGACTGATCAAATACAAAAATAAAGCATTTATTTAAAAATGACATTTAGAAAACTTAAGAGCACATTTAAAAAGCCTTCATATTTCAGCAAAGTACCACATTAGTTCTGTGAAAACAGCCTGACACTACGCACAAGTTCAGGCAATGCATCAAGTTACCATAGCAACAGAATTCTAAATTTCCAGCAAATGGAGCAACCTTAGTCTCATAGAAGCTGACAGCCATAGAGGAGGGGCGTGACGCTTGGCATGTCAAAGCAGCTTATTTTCTTTATTTCTTCTCTCCACAAACTCCTCCATGGAGCCCTTGAACACACAAGACAGACACCTCAGCATCGGTCCCAGTCCATGAAAGGAACCGCAGCCAGTGACACTTACTAAATGATTGTATGAATGGTTAAGTCACCAGATCGCAGCAAAAACAGATAAACCAGTCTAAAGGGATACACTGGTGTAGGGGGCAGCCATTTTTTTTTTGGGGGGGGGGGGGGGGGGGGGACTGCTGCCACCCCCCTTTTGAAGAAGTCCCTCTTTCCGCAGGCGCCGGTAGACCAGTAGGACGTCAGGGTCGGCACGCACCACACGTGGGTCAAAGTCCATCACGCGGAGGCCCTCCAGACTCCGGGCGCGAGACAGTGCCACGTACGCCTGGCCGCTCTCGAACACACGGGCCAGAGAGATCTCCACACAGTCCAGGGACATGCCCTGGCAGAGGGTATGGGCGGAGAGACACACAAATTATTCAGATGATGGCAAAATTTACATTGCAGTTTATGCTGCAGTACGAACTGTTCAGGAGAAACAGCTCTTAGGAGGAAATGTGCAAGTTAGATGAGTTTGTACAGTAACTGAGAACGAAATCTTAACCCAACAGGTTTCTGACAAAAACAGCTGCCTTTTAGTCCTACTGCACATCAGGTCAGTGGTGGGAGGTCAGCAGTCTGTAAACCACAGAGGGCCAAGAAGCAGCCCTATAAACCCCCACAGAAAACTCCTGCATAGAATGCTAGGAATTTCCCTGGTTAACATTCATGGATAAATTTTTAAAACTTGTCACTGTATAAATCAAGGCAGGCGGCAGCAACAGATGTCGGAAATTGTTTTATTGGACCCTGTGTAATCCTGCCTTTCACAAGTTAGCAAGAGCTTAAAGGCAATGAATCTCCACATTAAATGCACATCGATGACTTTCCATCTGACTCAATAGTACACCCAAGACTCTCACGTTACATCCCCTGAAGGCTACCCCCTTGTGGCTACAACCCAGAAGTGCCAGATACTGGCCTCACCTGGCTCTTGTGGATAGAGATAGCCCAGGCAAGCTTGAGGGGCAGTTGCTGGCGACTGAGGTACAGTCCACCATTGGCCTTGAAGATCCAACGCTCATGCTTCATCACCTCAGTCACACCACACAGGAAGCGCACAACCGGGAGGCCTGCAGGAGGGGAGGAGCCATACCGGCAGTACATCTCTACGGAAACGCTGCCAAGTACTGGGCTAACAACAATGACTCAAACGTTTTCTATTTGTCTCCTTTGAAAAAGTGGTTTCTCTTAAATGGTACAAGTTTTTAGAACAAACTAATACCAAACTAATTACCTTGCAAGAGATAAAAAAAAAAAAAAAAAAACTGAACCAAACAATGCAGCAGCTCAAAGCGGAAAGAATTTTTTAAATGAGAATTTAATGTTGCTGGAGGGATAGGGTTTAACGGAAAAGGCTGAAACTCAACCCCCTCCCCCCATACCTTTAACTCCTGGCTGGAAGGAAACGACGACGCCCCTGGCACCGTTGACCAAGCCTCTCTGGACATCCAGATTCTTTGTCAACATCACCTTCACAACAGGGACAAGGGTCTTAATGAAGGAATTTCACTCAACATTAATGGTCCACCTCTAAGGAGGTGCCTTACCTGGGCTCCCACTTTGAGGTGTAGCACCTGTTCTACTGGACTCTGGGAGTCGACAGTCTTGACGAGCTGAGGGTCACTGTCCACAGCCTCAAAGACGCGCATTGCCCCTAGGGAGCGCAAGAGGACCGGTAAGCAGGTCTGCCACCTCTCCAGAACTGCGTTATACGTAAGGCCATCTAAAGGCACTAATGGGTAAGCAAGCATACAATATAGATTATAGGAACAGAAATAGCCAGCGTCCGAATGGAACAGAAAACCTTAAGTGGGGATAAAAATGAACTCCAAATTGACTGTTCTAGAAAATCCAGGGTGTTCAGTAGTGATGGGACAAATGCTTTAATAGCCAACACTGATTGGTAGTTCAGAAGTCCCACCCACCACGGATTTCGAAGCCTCATTTGCCCCATCACTAGAGTTCAGCTTCTCGTTCATTTGAATGTCGCTGCAGGGATCTAGTAAACGAGGGAGGTCAGCATGCAGGCACTGCTGTTATGGAATAAAGCAACATTAGCCGTCAGCCTGTCACAGGTCAGGAGGGATACTCACGCACACACCTGGAAGCTGCTGGAGTTTATTTCCATTGGTTAGATCCACATCATCTTTGTGCGTGCACAGCCTTGTTGCTAGGATACCATCCCTCTCTATGCTATGATAGGCACTCTTCATTAGTGTGGCAGTGACTTCCTCTGTTACCCTGTTGACATTGTGAGACAGGGTGAGACAGCGACACGCTCACACCTTCAGGCGAGCGATTCCGCAGCTCCGTGAGGGAGCTTGGCGAGATTTACTCAGCTGAGCAGACACCTTCTGAGGGGTGCAATCATTACAACACAAGACCAAATATGAAAAGTGAACTTTAGGAACATTCTATACTCACTGTGCCACTTATTTGCACTTCTGATTTTCTATGGGTATTTGGACAGTTTGTCAGCGATTCAGTTAGGGAATGGAAGGATCTTAAATTTCATACCTCATAATTCAATAACCTCCCCACCCCTCAGGAATAAAAAAAAAAGTTGGGCGCATGCTTGATTGTTGATGAGATATAAATGTAGGCTGTGTCAATTAAGCGACAGGTCTTTGGGGTGCCTTAATCAGTGCAGCCTCTGAGGGGCTCTGGACTCAGATGCGAGACGTTCTCGTACCTGCCCAGCCTCACCAGCTGCAAGATGGAAATGAAGGATCTGTCTGTCTGTCTGCGTACATCCGTCAGCTCCATATTTACGTGGATACACCTCCTCCAGCTCTTAGCCTGATGGAGAGCAGGACAGAGCCTGACTCAGTGGCGTCTCATACGAATGCGACATTTCTGGACACTTTGGGACAGCCACAGCCACTCCACGAAGTGCTGACCTGGAAGCAGAAGCTGGGCCTGCCTTTGCCCTTCGTGACAGGAGGAAGTTGTAGGAAGTCACCACAGATAATCAGCTGTATACCTCCAAAAGGCTCGCTGGACCCCCGGACGGCCCTGTTACACAGGTACACAGGGGTGATGGTCGAGCCATGAGCTCACGGGAAAGCGTCAAGAAACTGAAAGGGGCGGGTCTACCTAGCTATGGCCTCGAGTTTATCAAAGAACTGGGCCTCCACCATGGAGATCTCATCGATGATGAGGTGCCGACAGCTAGTCCAGTGCTGCAGGACGCCAGGCCGCCGGGCCAGCTCCAAGCACTGCTCCAGTGGGGCTGAACCCGACCCAATACCTGGACGAGCATATGCAAAGGGGGTGGGGCACCTGGTCACATGACAGACTTTTGAGTCAATCAATATTTATTTATATAACCCTGTTTCAACCACAGGGTTTACAAAGTAGAGAAAACAAAATGTAAAATTCCTACACGAAAGGCAGTGGTTCATACGAGGGCCTTCAGAGTCCAGTTTAAATACACACGTTCCAAAGCGTGACAGCCTTGCATGTCACTTTATCTCTAAACAAGCTCTTCTCTTAATAAGACCCCCCTCCACTCCTTTGCATCAGCAGCTTGCAACCAACACATTTCGAACGGTCAATGAAAGCTGCAGAAAGCAATTCCCAATCTTGGTTTTTGCTTAATGCACACGCAGCATAATTTATAGTAAGATGGATTGGATGGAGATTCAATAGCATTAATGGGACTTATTTAAATGCAAGGTCATCCAAGTATTTTAAAATGAACACTCCAAAGAAGCACTTAAGACACATTAGTCCAAATGCTCATGTTGTGGGGGGGAAGCCACCCTGACCAAATCCATCCATCCATCCATCCATCCATCCTCTAATCTTCTCCCCTGCTCAGGGTCGCAGGGCCTAACCAAAAGCATGTTCTAAATCGCTAAAATAGAGTAGAGCTGATGAGCAAGTTTAATGGAGTCTAGCCTTTAGCTTTCTCATGGTGACACTTCTAGGAATCCAACAAACAGCCTTGACTGGCATCATCATCCCTTACCAGCAAAACTGTGCAGTGTAGTGCCCCCAATATGGCAGGCAGCAGCACCTGTGCTGGCGGTGGCAAAGGTACTTCTGGGGGGCAGGGAACCCACAATTCTTTTGAGCAAGAAGGACTTGCCAGTGCCTATGAAGACAGCAGATCTCAGGCTAGACAGCACAGACCAACATCCTCTCACTTCTGAGATGACTGATCTATTTAAGAGGGCAGCATCAAAGTTAGGCCATGTCGGTTACCAGCGCTGCCGGTGAAAAAGACATTTGTGCCACTCAGAACAGCATTGAGGACCTGCATCTGCTCCTTGGACAATTTCCTCCCAACTGGCAAATGTAGGGTAGGCTTCTTGGCTGGGTGAAACGCTTTTACCTGGTATTTGAATAAACAAGCTTTGGTAAGTGTATAAAATTCCTGCTCCAAAAAAACCATAAAATAAACCACAAATAGAGCGAGTTATTGTCTCAGCATCACATTCTCAACGGGCTGGCTGGTGTCTACTAACCGGACTGCACTCGGTGGAATCCGGGCTGGGTCTTTTCACCTGCCGCCCCCCCATTTTGTTCTCATGTTTCGCAGTCACGCCACTGGAAGGCAGGGGCCCATTCACCTTTCCCCGCAGCTCATTTGCTTGCTGTATGTCTTTGTGCTGCAGGGGGCTGATGGTCTCAAAGCTGCGTGGGAGTCCAGACTTCAGCTTGGCCCGCTCTCCGATGGGTTTCTTACCTCGCCAAGCCTGGTGTTTGATGCTGAGGGTCTTTACAAACACACACAAACGGTCCGGGGGGCAGTCAGAGATGAGCACCTGGATGTTGTCGGGGACCACCTTGATAGTGCTCTTGCCATCCCGGGCGAAGCGTGTGAACAGCTGTAGTTCTCGTAGTGTGAAAGTCTGCGGGGCCTTGCCATCGTGGACACGAAGCACGATCTCCTGGAATTCATTCCGGCCCAAGGTGACCGATGCACGCCGTATGACTTGGCGTTGAAGGGCCTGACCCGATGCGTTCAGGCGCTCCACAGTAACAGTGCAGAGCAGCTCCACAGCATCATCTTCAGACAGCATCCTGGCCAAAGGAGCGATCACAAAACCTTTCAGCTGGGCTTCAGGCAACTGCCATTGTAAATGTCACAACCACAAGACATACAACAGCAGCGACCAATATCATTACTTAAAACTGCAACAAAATTACTTAAGATTGTTATTGAGCATGCAGCGAGGTCAACGAGGCAGGAAGAGTGACGTCATAGCCCATTTAACTATATACATTTTAAAGAAAGAGCATCCGGCCCGTTTCAGAGACGACTCATGCGCCGTATAAAGTAGAACCCATCCGGGCAGCGGCAAGGCATTAAAGAAATTATTTCCACCACCGATTTGTGTGTGCCTGCCACAGAAACACATGTCACTGCCGCCTTACCTTCTCAACAGCGAAGATCGACACGGAGCAGCGTTCAAATGTGCCGGCGTGCAGCTTCCAGCCAATGGCAGCACAGGCAGACTCTCCACCAATCACTGGCGGGTCATTTAAAGCTATAGCCTATAAGCACGCACTGCGTCACTTCCGCCTGTTGCGGTTTCGTTACTGGCGGGTCTTTTAAAACGACGGCCAATAAGCGCGCATGACGTCACTTCCGCCTGTTGTGGTTTCGTTACTGGCGGGTCTTTTAAAACGACAGCCAATACGCAGTTCATTTGAATCGCTTACAGTTGAATAAATTCATCAATAAAGAACTTAAGCTTCATTTTTAACAGAAGTGTCTGATGAATGCATAACTGTTACTACACCATGTGGTTTATAAGCAGTTATGGAAGGGGCACGGATGGGTGGATTTTTTATAGTAAATCCTTGCTTACTAACTAACAGTCAGTTCACACTTCAGCCCTTTAATCAATGCTGGAATTTTCATCCATCATTGCTGAGAGGCCCGGTGGAATCTGTGGCTTTGCAGAACCCAAACATTAATGCTGACTGCCGCAGGCTCCATTTGAATGAGAGATAAGCATTATGTGAGGAGGCACAGGTACCTCACACTTCCAGGGGATTCAGTGCTTCCTCCCGCAGTTTAAAGACAAGCAGTTAGGCTAATGGGCTCCAGCAGAACCACGATCAGAAGTGCTTTGAGGTAGATAGGTGGAAGTTTTCCGTGGTTTGGGGATGCTACTACATTAGAGGGTATGTTTTTGAAGCAAAGACTGAGTTTATTATGGATAGTTTTACATTTTTGTCAAAACAGAAATGATACTTTATTGGTCATTATACAAATTCATACGAGTTCTGTAATTTTCACATATCCAGTTTTATTCTCCATGAGAAACAGAGTCAGATGAGAGTATAGCTGGAGTTCAAAATGCAAGGTCAAGCATTTATCTACCCCCCTGGAGAATTTTTTTAGGATTAAGGGCCTTACTCAAGGGCCCAAAAGTGAAATGGTCACTCTGCTGGCTGTCGGATTAAAACTGGTGACCTTCCGGACACAGATTCCTTACCTAGAAATTTACACAGTGTACAGGTTAATACACCTCTCATGGTCCAGATCAGGATATGCTGTTAGACGGTGAATGAATGAATTACTAAATCTGAATGACTGTTTTAAAGAATACTGTGTATTTTGTTCTATTGGAGAGATCAAGTAACTTTCATGTATGTTAAAGGCATTATTTCAATGACCTTCTGTATGTGGTAACAGTATTTAGATTTCAGTCTGTGAATTGAATTGTAGATAGAAGGCATGTATTAAAAATGAATGTTAGGACTTATACAAATGCCTCACATTTACTTAGGTTATAAATTATTTAAAATACCTCACTATTTAACAAATGTTTCTAATTACCTTTGACATAGTTTCTAAAATAGCCATGATCCTACTGGAATTCATTTGGCACGTTCGTAAGTGAAATAACCCGCAGTTCCAACTTAATGAGTCTATGCAACAGAAGTTATTTTTCCTTCTTCTTGACTTATGGCCTCATTAGTAAAACCACTGGAAGCTTCACTGTTGGCTGGTTTGTTTACAGATGCCAATATCAATTGTAAGACGGCATGGCGGCAAAGAAGGTGCAACCGAGAGAGGCCTGAGAGGCAGCTGATCTCAGGACAACTGTAGCCGCTACCTCTATGCCCCGGAGTCTTTACAAGCTCTCACACCGCTTACCAGCTACACGTGTACAAGCATCGCCAAAAGCTAAAACCTGCTCTAGCATCCTCCTCCCAGCCGCATTCCTGTTTTCCTTCCTGTGGAAGTGGCACCGCTGAACACAGAGTATTTCAAAAATGCAGGGACCCCGTGGCCAAAAGCCCTTATTTAATGTCGACCTTGGCTGGTGCGGATTGTGCTTTAATATGCCGCAGTTCTGTTGGGTAAAAATTTGTGAAGATTACGACATAAACTGTGCACAGGTTACATTAGATACATTTTGCTAAAGGGCTCCTGGTTACTTTCTCCCCTCTAAAATCCCAGAAAACCAATTCAATTTTAAATTACAGCCACAGCGGCACAGTGAAAGGAGAGGCGTCCATCTGGGAAATGAGTGTGATACCTTAGAATGCATGGCTATGTAACCTCATCAGCTGGTCTGAGTTAATTAGATTACTCTGATTATGGACACAGGCAGTCAGGTGTTCGTCTCATGGTATGCAGAGAGCCGTGTGATGGCCGCTGAGAACGTCAGCTTGTACATATATGAGTGTGGAATCTAAGTTCATTGCTTTTCTCTCTTACTAATTAACTTGGGAGTTAACGATGAGTTATGCTTCCACAGCAGAATGGAAGCTCGAATGTTCATGACTCATCCAGGAAGAGGCTAACTTTTCACATGCAGGCCTTTATAAGGCTGAGTTTTATTTCATTTTTTCACCATCTGCTTGTTTCCCTTTCTTATTTGCCGTTTAATACGCAGCAACAGGAGAAATTCAGCTCTGATTCCACCCCCCGAGGCAAAGCAGGTCATAACTGACAACCCCCATGATTGGGGTTGGGGTCAAAGGCCCACCTTCCTCGATTTAGCAAAGTTTAGCAGTGCGTTTAGATAGCACAGGGGCTAATGATAATGAATACATTCAATTCACCGGCCCAGACACACGCCCCGCCTGGCCAGTTCCTGCTGACATGAATTCACATTTTTCTCGCTTTGTTAACAAGTGTGACAGTTCAGTTGAACATTCAGCTCAGCCTGGGATCTCACCTGGTCTCCATGGATGAGAAAGGTGTTAACTGTGGTCAGGTAGCATGATATTTGATGGGTTTTTCAAGTCCATCTCTGAGGGTTATCCTGTAAATGAGCAGAAAAAAAAGACCAATTTATGCCGTGACACAATGCTCATCCGGGAAAAAGATTCACTTAGCCGTATGGTACATCTGCAGCTGGTAAACCACGCTAAGTATTAGAAGTGTAGCAAGAATCTGCACCACCTACAAGAAGTGAATAAGTATATACGTAGATGTCAGCACACAAACAACACGTACGATCATCCGTAAGAACAAATAGCTGCGGGGTATAATGTCTGGCCTATCCCAAATTAACCACCATGTGACCACATGCAGCTCGAGGTGAGCGACCAGGTCACAGAGGACACATCCCATGGTCGCCTATATGGTTGGCCTTAAAGAGACCACGACCCACACAGCGTGTTTAGGTGGAGACTGACTCTCCTTGGAACTGTGTGCAGAGGTATTCATGCTTTGGTCCTCTAGACGCAGTGTTAAACGTGCCTGGTGTACATTAACGTTTGTCTGTTAGTCCCCCAGTTAAAGTATGACTTTACATTTATAAAGGGGAAGTTTCATGAAAAGAAAAGAATCTGACAAGAAATGGCTGATACATTTAATTTAAGTGTAGTATACCCTCAGTTATCATAGTCAATGTCATGTGGCTTCTACCAACACATTCAACACAACCAGTTACTCTTCCATACAATAAAAGTCAATAAACAAGATAAGCCGAGCAGAAATGTGAGCACAGCCTGAAGTTCTCATCTCGGAGTTTTTCCACCTGATGAGATAAGACGTCTTCAGCCTGTTTAAAGCAGTGTGCTGATCTGGGTAGAGTGGACATCTTCACTCCAGATTGAAATCGGTTCTCATAAGGCCCATTAGAGACCGCTGAGGTAATGGACAGTGAGATGGGCTGTAGAACCCCCCCTCACCACCCCTGTCAGCTCATGGCTCCAAGTTTACCCAAGTGTTGCCAGCCCTGCAGGGCATTCAGTGAAATGCTTGGTTACCTGAAAGCAATGAGATGGTAAGATATCACCATGGAAACAGAAGGCCATCCAAGCCCAGTGCTGTGCTTTTTCACTATTTTCCTTCACCATTTAATGTGTTTGATCCTTTGGGCCGCATGTGTGACATCAGACAGTGAACATGAAGCTCTGGAAGGATGTCCAGCAAATGAACCATCATCTCGCCCGATTTGTCTTGACAGGAGATTCATCTCGACACCCGTAGAAAGGACAGGCATTGCGACAGGGCACACGACCGACGCTCAGCGTTGACGTCTGGGAAATATATCACTCATCCAGCCCCCAGCCACGGGCGCACAAGCTGACAGACCATTTGGGGGGGATTGCTTAACTGCTGTGCTAGGTTTGGTGGCCATGTTTGTAATATGCCCCTCATAAATCAGTTGGCATGTCATTATGGTGGCACGTGAACATGTCCTGCTACCTTGAACTGCCGAAAAAATGGGCTGAGTCACTATAATTGGAGTACAATATTTTTACCGTGGCCACCACACTTGACTTGCAATTACTGGATTTTAGCGTTTTGCAGGATTTGGCTTGAGGCTGAACTGTATCGGTCATACATCCAACTGGTTTGCAGCCAGGGTGATTGATGCCTGGCTGGGGTTTGTTTTTTTTCCTCGTGTTCACTTCTGGTCAAATGTAGTTTGCTCAGTGACGGTCACCTGACCATTGCGGTTACAGAGCCCTGCCAGATGTGAGCATTTCAGTTGAGAGGTGAACAGTAATGGACCTGAAATGACCTGGATTGAATATGTGGGTTGTAAATAAATGGCACGGTGGTCAAATCATCACAGACACAATCAGCGAAGCAGTTCTGGTCTCCCAGATTCCGATGGAGGAGCACCAGAGCTTGAAAACTCTGGGGTGAGAGAGTCTTGGGTAGGACAACTGAACCTTCAGTGGATCACCTCAGCTGACCCATTTAACACCATTAACTGTGCACCCAAAACCGATTTTATAGTGCCTCGCACAGGTTTAAACACCACTGTACCGTTGACCGCGATTCTCTCCAGGAGCAGCGGAGGGAAGATGATGATGACTGTAACACCTTAATGTCTCTGACGGTATTTGGGGGATGTTCTGTGAAGCTCTTCAGGGGAGGCTGTGGTACTACCTGGAGCTGGAGTCTTCTCAATGTGGTGGTCTTCAGTGGGTCACGTTGACATCTGCAGATGTAGACCTCAGGGGCTGCCTCATTATCCAGCGTTTTACTTTTATGTTTAGCTCACTCTGTTATATTCATTACCATCCATTTGAAAATGTTTCCTTTCTCCCAGCGGTGCACTTTACACTACTGGGTGTCATTACCTCCATCACTGCAGGGGGCGGTGTTGTACCTGGCTACTCTTCCCTTCGGAATGCTTAGTGACCAGCAGAAGGCGGAGCTTATTTCCTCAGAGGGCCTGCCAGTCCTCACAGAACCAAGTTATTTGTCTTTAAACATATTGTATTCCTGTTGCATTGTAGTGCGCCAGATGAAACGCCATGCATTAACATAGCTTTGTCTAAATTGAAGGCCCGTGGGCATTTTCCTCCATATATTCTTCCTAGGTAAAGCCCCTAAGCTTTGAATACATTATTCAGGCTGAGAAGTCACATCTACCATCTGTTTTATTCATTTATTTAGTTATCCATCAGTAATTGAAATGTGAATCCACACAGATCACCAAATTTACGCACATTCCAAGAACAGCGGGTTCATAACGTCTGTGGGGTGATGTGACTTGCGGGAATTGAACAAACACGGTTGGGTTGGCCTCCTTCCTCCTTCGTCTTTACTGTCTTCATGCTAGCAGATCGGATTCCACAGTCCAGGGACAAGCTAGAGAGATACGGAGCATGGTATCATGCTCCTTACCTAGACCGCGGTGGACTGAATCGCTTCGTTAACTCAGCCGTGTGACCCGTGAATTCCTACGTTTCTTTGGAAACGTGAAGAGAAACCGTCACTGCCTCCATGCTGATTAGATTTGTCCTTTTGATTAAAGAGCTAACATTTAAATGTGGGCCTTTTCATAGCAGCACATTTGAAACGAGCAGCCAAACTGAGTTACCCTGCACTCAGGAGACGTATCTACAGCCTATCAGTTTCCGTGTGGAAAGAATTCATTTAAAAGCGGGACGTCTGAGTGAGGCTTGTCTGGTCTACATTTCTCTGGGAAGGACCTGAGAGCTAAAGAGCACAAAGCTGAAGCTGGGGCTCTCGTGACACCCAGGGATCTTCTGAAGTCTGCAGCAGTCATTCAGTAAATAAGGAGTAATCACATGATCCATCCAAATGCATGCTGGGAAGTGCCAAAATCTATGTGTCAATTTGTCTTTTTTTCTTGTCTCACCAATTTCCAGGTCATGTGTATGAAAGCACAGCATGCCTCCACACGCAGACACACACACACACACACACACACACACACACACACACAGACACACACAATTCTCTTCTAGAGCCGACCTTTTCATTTTTCTGTCAGAGCTATGAGACTCATTACCACCCAGGGCTGCTAGACTGGCAGCTAATGAACGCTGGGAAAGAGTAATATGCTAACAGACACACTGATGTCTGACACAGTTAGACAGGTCTCAGTGGTTCTGGGACACAGAAAGACAGCCATGATCTACTCTACTGTTGCAGGCTAATATTGTTCTTCGATGCTTCATATTGAACAAAGCTCTTAGTGACCATATAACATGGAAAGACCCTGGCTGCTGAGAAAGGCAGCTAATAAAGTTGAGGAACCCAAACACCTCAGGCACTCATTTAGTTCAGGCCTGGGCAGACTCTGGTAGACATTTTCACTGAGGCGGATTCTGAAGGCCGTCGATCCCATAGGACTGTGAAGGCGAGTGGTAGGAATGGTCATCCTACAGCTGGAGACAGGAGCCCTACACCGAGAAGCACGCAGACCTCGTGTGACCATTTGCTGGCTTTAGTCACACTGATGCCACGCCGTCTTTCCGGTTAACATTCAGCTCTGAATAAAGCAGTGGTTTGTGTACCACAAGTGCATCATCACCTCAGAAGCCTTCACGAAGGTAACAGGCGATGAGGGGTACCACCAGAAAAGCCTCATACATGTTTGTGATTGCTGGGATGTTGATAAACAGAATTGGACCTAAAAAGAAAGAAAGATTGATCGGCCTGTATCCTAAGGAGGGAAAAACGCCAACAAATACATCTGATCTTTGATGGACACCAGACAGAAACAGGCAGCTAATGAGCTGCCTTCATACGCACCAAACAGAAGTACGTAGTGAAGAGCAAGATACATGTTTGTTTTGCTGGAACCCAGCAGCAAATTAGCAGTGGGCAGGGAGAAATAAAACAAGCTGTTTACTATGAGAATACAGCTTAATTGTTATCAGTTCAGTTCATGAAATGAACCAAGCTAGTTTACCCATGGCTAAAGTAACCTCGATTGCTGTGGTGAAATGCCCAGTTAAATCTAGGCTGCGTACGGCATTTTGGATTAAAGCTAGGTGGATTTACTTCTTGGGTGAAAATTCTGGGCAGAGTCTTGTTGGCTCATCATGTCGCAACGGAATCTGGAGCCGGGTTCGAGAGCGGAGATTAAAGTGACAGGACAAGGAGATGCTGGATGCTCACAAGCAGACTTTACTGTGTCAACAAGTAATACAAGAACGGTCAGCTGCTGAGGGCAAGGTAAGGGCCGAGGCAGGGCGGATACAGGGGAATCCTCGGAGAAGAGGCCTAGGACAAAGAGGCAGGGTCAGGAGACAGGACTTAGATACAAGGGAGCACAGGGAAAGCGGTTCAATGACAGAACAGAGACTGGCTGTCTGATCTGGAGTATATATAGAGGAAGGCAGGGGGCAAGAGAGGGCTCCCCCTGGAGGAGGTAGGGAAGAAGTGTGACACATCAGCTTTTATCAGCAAAGGTTTCCCCCCGAAAGCTAGTATGGTTTAAAACAATCAAGGTAATTTCTTTATACACAGATGGCTTCTCGTTATAATGAAGTATGAGTCATGAGCTGCTGTATTCATTTTCGGAGAGAAATGGCTATTCTGTTCTCCACTAGAGAACAGAACAGTTTTTAAAAAACTACGAGACAGACGCTGTAGAATCAGAGCTGTCTGCACGCAGCGAAATGGCGCACAGCTGAACCATTGACTTTACAGTTAACTATCCAGATGTTGTTAAGACAGCCCTCACACTCACCCCGGAGTACTGCTCACCTTAACGAGACTAAACACCAAGCCTTCTAGCTATTTAGAACACAATTCCTGCACATAGTGGCTCATCCCTCATGTACCTCCCTCACTGTCGAACAAGAATGTTGCTTGAACAGTTAAGTCTCTGCTACTCTGATGTCCCACTAATGCATCGGTAATGTCTTAGTGACACACAGATTACAGTGATACATTTTGAAAGGGGCTTGTGTAGAAACACATGGATAGATGTTCGGTCGAACAAGCGAGGTTTTATTGCCAGCAGGCTTCGCTGCCAAGCTCACTCTGAGTTTTCTACCCTGCCAGGGATTTTCTATTGCATTCTGCTCTGAGTGATGGACTCCCTACCTTCAACACACATGACCACCAAATGGTGACCCCAGGCCATCATGGGGGGGCAGGGGGGGGTCTTTAGGTACCCCTCCCTCTCTCTAGCTGAACTGAGACTGTGTGGGCAGCTCCCTGATTCTCCTCTGCGTGGACATGAATGCTAGCTTGACGTCTGAGGGCTCGGAGCTCCTGAGGAAGCACACTGATTACGTGAGCACCACCAGACAGAGCGGCTGGCCGCAGGAACGTGGCCTGAGACGGGCCGTTTGCTGCAGCATCAATTAATGGCAGCCCAGCCTCCCCTGGAGATGACAAATACTCTCATTACTGAAAATTACATTTCCCTTTTTATCCACCTGTGAAACCTGAGTCAGCAAGACGATCGTCTCAAGGCAGACTTTTGGGTGAAGAACAAACATGACTTAGTGGTTACATGCACTCTGAGTCCACTGCAGATGTCAGAGGAACCTTTACTCATCTGTAATCTTCTTTATACATCTTCTGTCAATTATACTGCCTGTCCGATGTTTAAGATATTATTTACAATTATTACACTATCCTGTATTAATGTTATAAGAATTACAAAATCATAATGACAAATCACAAGTACTTTAGAAAGCTCATGATTTTGAAAATGTAATTTTACTAATGTGCAGTAAATTATATCTGTGCTGCTTGTAAAATTTCTGTGCCGTTTCTGGTCAGTGATAATCTTGTCACGTTATTACTCTCTGGGTCTTCACTGTAAAAGGCTCATGTCAATATAAGCATCATCATCATCATCATCATCATCACCACCATCACCATCATCATCACCAGCACCATCATCATCATCATCACCACCCCCACTATCATCATCATCATCACCACCACCATCATCATCATCACCATCATCATCATCACCACCACTATCATCACCACCATCATCATCACCACCACCCCCAATATCATCATCACCAGCACCACCACCCCCACTATCATCGTCATCATCACCACCACCATCATCATCTTCACCATCACCATCATCTTCACCACCATTATCATCACCACCATCATCATCACCATCATCATCATCATCACCACCATCACCATCATCATCACCAGCACCACCACCCCCACTATCATCATCATCATCACCATCATCATCATCATCATCACCACCACTATCACCATCATCATCATCATCACCACCACTATCATCACCATCATCACCATCATCATCATCATCACCATCACCATCATCATCATCACCACCATCATCATCATCACCATCATCAACATCATCATCATCATCACCATCACCATCATCATCATCACCACCACTATCACCATCATCATCATCATCACCACCACTATCATCACCATCATCATCATCACCACCATCACCATCATCATCATCACCATCACCATCATCATCATCATCATCACCAGCACCACCACCCCCACTATCATCATCATCATCACCACCACCATCATCATCAGCATCACCATCATCATCATCACCACCACTATCATCACCACCATCATCATCACCATCATCATCATCATCATCACCACCACTATCATCATCATCACCATCATCATCATCACCACCATCACCATCATCATCATCACCATCACCACCACCACCATCATCAACATCACCACCACCATCATCAACACCATCACCATCATCATCATCACCATCATCAACATCATCACCATCATCATCACCATCATCATCATCACCACCACTATCATTGCCACCATCATCATCATCACCATAACCATCATCATCATCATCATCACAATCATCATCATCACCTTCATCATCATCACCACCACCACCATCTTCATCACTATCATCATCACCACCACCATCATCATCATCACTGTTTTGGCATAGACATCAAATGAGCCATGTTCTAATTGCCTGGAACAAGACTTAAGAAATGGATTTGAAATGTCAAATGCTAAAACAGAGGAATAGCCTCCCGCACAAACTGTGTTACGATTGAGCTTCCTTAGGATCATTTATATTAGTGCGTTCATTCATTTCCAGCCTTCTAATGAACTTACACAGGCAAGATTAGTGAAAGATTTAATGTTGCACTGATTCAAGGTTTACTTTCACACTCCCAGAGATGACAAATCAGGGCCGCTACACTTCAATATTAGAGTGACAAAATCAAACAGGCCAATCAAAATGTAAATGTTTAACCTAGTTAAACTGAAAGAATCTTTAAACATCATTAACTATTGTTAACTATCAGATAACACAGAACCTTTAAAATGACCCGGTTCCCCAGTATGGAACATGTCTTCAAGAGCGAGTTCTGTTCAGTCTGTCAAACATTGTGGTTCAGCTTCACCAGTCACAGGAGGAAGCTTCACTCTTAAACTGTTATAAATATTTCAAAGATTATATAAAAACATAATTGCATTAAACTGAGTTTCCCTTAATATCACAAATCTACCTAAAAGAGTCAGTTATTAAAATGTATTTAACCCTGATACCTTCGTTTTCTGAAACCCTAGATTTAAGTACAAACCTTGCCAATGAATGATCCCCTTCAATGGTTAAGTAATGTGAAGAATTACAAGCTTTCAGAATAGGCTTGCTGAATCTATACAGTCTGCCTCTGAAGGTCTTTATCAGTAGGAGGGGGAAACGAACCGAAGGAACAGTCCCATGAAGCCTGAACATGACCGTAGATGAGGATACATTGAACATGACCGTAATTAAGGGTATACTGAATATGACCACAATTGAGGATACATTGAACATGACCGTAGATGAGGGTATACTGAATATGACTGTAGATAAGAATACCTTGAACATGCCCGTAGATTAGACCATACTAAATATGACCATAGATGAGGATACATTGAACATGACCGTAGATGAAGGTATGCTGAATATGACCATAGAGGCCCATACAAACCTACAGCATTTCACTGACTCATTCATGGGCTCTAAGCAATGAATGCACCACAGTCCCACTGATAGTTTTTAGTCACTCATTAGATATGGTGAGGTTTAACATTCACAGTAAATTGTTCCTTAGTCACCAAGCAGGCCTCGCTTGAACTGCTGAAAGCTGCGAATTCAGTGTCCTACACACAATTCTGACAGCCGATCCACTCCTACACAGAATCTAAAGTAAGCCTGTGCCGTTACAGGTCAGGTAACATTATCTGAGGCACAGCAGGACCGTGTAATCACTGTCATCCTCACAGGAACCAAATCATCACTGTCCATATGTACTGACAGACTGGTACGGTATATCATTAAACAAATTATCGTGAACTCTCTGTTCAGCTGTCTTTAATAAAACCACGGGTTGCATATTATAGTAATGCAGATAGAATTTTTAATGAGAACTGTTCAATTTCTCAGCTTATTGTTTTCAAATTTACTCAGTATGAAATTTTCTGTAAATAACATGCAACCCTTATGATCAGTTTTAGCTATTGTTCCAAATCTGCTTCGAGGTAATATTGCTGATGCCTCCTCTATGTATTTCACTGTGGCATTTCTCATGTTATTTGACCAATTAGAGTTGTTTAGTTTTTAATTTCTGTGCATTTCTCAGTTTTGACCATCCTCTCTGTTTTGTCCCCTGCATTAAAACTTCCTCTCCTCACTTGGATGCGTCTTCAGTGTAATCATTGTGCCGTTATTCATGTCAGAAAATGCAGTCATCTAACTCAAATGGAGGACTGTTAGGTAGGAAAGAAGAAAATACAGACCAGTGAAAAAAGACAGACTGAAATGAATACACAAGGTGTAGGACAGCAAGCAACCATAACGGATGTTACGAGAAAACAGGGGATGTATGGATTCGCTCCTGGGGTGTCTCCCTGACGCCCTAAAAAAACAGAGAATGCCTAGCAAGAGGTCCTTTGGACTGTCACAGGGAATGGGGCCTCAGGGTAGGCTAATGGAACATGGATCTCTCTGGGGGTCACATTTCTCCAACCCTTCAAGTCCAAACTGACACGCATATGACTCACATTCCACCATCATTCACTCTGACCTCCAGGAACTGGTCAATTAAGAAAGAATCAAACTGCATGTTTAGAACTGCACTGAGGAGAGGAGAGGAGAGGAGAGGAGAGGAGAGGAGAGGAGAGGAGAGGAGAGGAGAGGAGCTGCGATCCGCAGAGCAGACAAGCCCGAACCAAAGCACAACCGAACCGCGAAGAACAGCAA
>JAACJT020000036.1:1217480-1231176 GCA_009936485.2 Gymnarchus niloticus
GAGGAGAGGAGAGGAGAGGAGAGGAGAGGAGAGGAGAGGAGAGGAGAGGAGAGGAGAGGAGAGGAGAGGAGGTCCAACACCCAGCAGACTTCAAACACCCCCATGCCCACTCAGTAATGGTCTGAGGAACACAATACCTCACAAAGAGGCCACGCAACTGCAGGGCTAAGTAGGGGATTGAACGAGGCACAGCTGCAAACTATGTGATAACAATTAACGAGGCACAGCTAGTCAGTATTCCGGGGATGATGGCCGTGGCAGGATAGCCGTAGATTGGCTTGGCGTGGGCGTGACAATATATTTTAGCCGAAAAACGGCTAATGTTTTCATCGGCTTTTCTTATATTTCCTATATTCAGGACTTACCATTTCAAAGGATTGAATAAAGGAGAAGGTTAAAACATCAAAGGCACAGTGTTCCACGTAAAGGAGAAAGGTTTTGAGACTGTACTGCTTTACAGAATGACACAGGTGTGCAAATGAACAAAAGACTTTTTGTTTGTGTAAACCAATGCGTATTGACGGAATAATTGACGGCGGATTGCGTGGGATTAACCGCGTGTGACGTCGCTAGAAAAATTTGTGCATTTCCATGATGCAGATGTTGTCTTTAAAATATGAAAACTATTGTTCACTTTGAAAGGCAGGCCTCACCTAGAGCCAACGCCAGACACCCACATTTGAATCATCGTTCTGTGTGTCAACATGAGATCTACTGTCTATAGATGGGATTCAGTATGCTGAAGGTCAGACTCTAATATTAATTATGCCTGTACCACAGGTACGGCCCAGTCTAGGGCCAGCTTCTTCAGATCTGTGGGGCTGTAGATGTAGTACTTTTTTCCCACTTTAGAACAAAAGAAGCGATAAAGACTCGAAATAATAAAAGACCTTCTTTATTTCCACCAGTCTAGATGTCCAGTTAATGTTTGAATGCCGGGTTAACGTCCCGATGCTTGTAAATGCAGTTACACACTGAGCAAGACCACACGGGCCCCTTGGGCAGGTGAGAACAAACATTTGGCAAAGGAAATGTAATTAGAATGTCCAACGCACAAAAATTAAGAGGAAATTGAAATTGTTCGCCTTTCTCTTTTACTGGTATACGTCTGTGGACCGTACAGATTACAGAAGGAAAAGTAAGCTGCAGCATCAGACAATAAGAACAACACATCGACACGTCAACACAAAACTGAATCACAAAACAGAGGGGCTGATACACAGTCTGCAAAGGTGCAGCAGCTTGATTTACAGCGCACTTCTTTTTTATATCTTGCGGCTGTCGCATAACCTTATGACCGTAAGTGCAGGTTGTCTCTGAACCTTGTGGTTCGAGTTCTGATGTTTCAAAGCCATCTTCCAGGAGGGTGGATGGTAAAACAGTGGCTCTGCTCTAATACGTCATTATTATAAACACTGATGAACATGAATGGAAGTCTTATTCTTGCATGCAGACCCAGTGGTCGGTACCTGGCGTCAGTTTGGACCATGACATCCCCATCAGGACCACCAACGTAAACTCGCCTGGCGACGCGTCAGAAGAGCCGCACCTTTCACTGGTGTAGTTTTAAGAATTGATACGTTTATAAAAGCGTCTAGTGAAGAGGCAGCATGGATGAGTCCGTCTCGGAGCTGCTCTCCTCCGCTCAGACTGCGGTCCAGCGCCGTGGTCACCTCCTGGTCGCCATCTGCAGGTCCCTCCCGGCGCCGGTTCCCGAGGCTGACCTCCGCATCTGGCGCAGAAATCCAGATGTTTTGGCTGCTGATATTCCTGAGCGTCGTCTTTCTGGTTTGCTCGGTTCCGTTGCCGGTAAGTCCACCCCAACGCAAAGCGGTCAGCTTCTCTCCTGTGGCTCGGAAAGCGGGCGAGTGAAAGAAATTCGCCTCCGCTTCCACAGATGCGCATCTTCGTCAGCCAGCCGCCGGATCTCAGCGGGAGGGAAGCCGGACGGCCATACGCTTCGCCCCCTTCAACCACGTCTTAGATCCGTGGGTTTACATCTTGTGCAGGAAGAACCTTCTCACGAAAGGCTGCCACAGGCTGAAACGGACCGCGGGCGTCATTTAGCCTGAACCCGGTCCGGTCGTGCGCCGACAGTGACCCCACCAGCTACGCGTCTTTGCGCACCTTCAGACGGAAGTCGGCAGGTCAGACCATGACCAGGACCGTGACCAGGACCATGATCAGGACCATGACCATGACCAGGACCGCGTCGTTCACCGATTTCACCGTTCGGCACTCCTGCAGGGAGGATGCGGCGCGACCGAGTCTTCATCCTTTTAGCGTGGAGCAGAACGCCGGTTTGGACCGCGGCTCGACCACAGATGTCAGGTCGGCGAAGGACGGCGCCGCTTTGGAGCCGAATTTGCAGGGATCGCCCGTATGTCCCGGGTCACCGTCCGCGCTGGGGACACAGGGTGACATCCTTACATGTGCCTTCATTACGCCAGAAGCTGGGCTTTGAGTGCCTGAGGGACATCCCGGCTGTCAGGATTACTTATTCTTAAGATTAGATCAGGGACAGCCCACCTGTCACATTGTCCCAAAGCGGGATGCTGCTGACCAGGTCTGATGAGAAATACCACCAATCTGCACATTTTAATTATTCATGTCTGTTAAAAAGGAAGGATTTGTTTCTGTGTGGGTTTACCTGAGGCCGTGTGTTCTCATGTCACAGCAGCAGAAATCCAGGTGTGCTGTTTATGGACAGCAAATTATGCCAAAAGCGGGCAAATTAAAAATCCAGAAATCTCCGTCCATGTGAGTCTCTTTTAGGGGGGAAGTTTCCTTTCTGAAATGCATGAAGGTGATCCTTGATGTTTTGTATTTTCACTTCAGACATAAATATGTTCATGGATGTAAGAGGAAGCAAAAGGAAAATGAGCTTAGTGCAGATTTCATTTGCCTTTCTGTTGTGTTGAAGACTGATGACCATGTAAACCGTGTTAAGCTTTGCTGTGTGTTTATACTGTATAGGGATGCTAAAGACATCTCTAGACCAGCTATAAGGAAATCTAAAAATATGAATGCCTTACAATTTTGGCACAGATTATAAGTGAAGCAGCTGGCAGAAAACTACATGCCATCATTTTGTTGCATGCAGTGTCATACTTCAATACCTGAATATAAAAATATGTGCATTAATGCAATGTAACAGTAAATGTTCTTCCAACATAAGCGTGTTTGTCTATCCGTGTTTATTTCATCGCAGTAAAATAAAAGATTGTGGGCATCTGTATTCCTCACTATTATGACCTACAGCTCTTGATGGATCATGATCCTGCTGGCTAAAATGGTTTGACAATGGTTTGGCAGTCCTTTCATGCCGATTATTTTCTGTATAAAATGAACCCCGTGGGAGTTCAGTCCTGCTTTACTGTGAATGGCATCCTCCATCAGTCCACAGTAGCAGGAACTGGGAGTCTCCCAGCAATACAAGGAAATGCAGGGTAAGAAAGTGAGAGGACAGCTGATCAGGCTGTGATATGGAATCATCTCCACGGCAGTCCATGGAGATCAGTCATCACCACAGCACAGGACAAAAAAACAGTCAAATCTGAAGTATCACCTTATTGAGGGTCTTAACTCCGTAAGAATGAACATTTTCACATTATTTATGATAATACCGATTTCCTTCCTTTTTTGTGTGCATTCCAGGCTACTGCATGACTGCCGCAAACTCTGATGAATCTGCCTGGCTGTATGTGGCTTTGGGAAAGAAAAAGAAAAAAACGGCTGCTAAGTAAATAAATGTAAATTATACACACATGCTTTAATCCCCACTAAGATGACGGTGCGTAACGGCACACATGGCATAGCGTCCAAAAGAGAAGTGCGGCGTTTAATTTGGTACCGATTATGAATAATTCCACTTAACACGTGCCATTTGTAACCACACAAATTATCAAGGGAAAAGGCACTGCGAAGAGACTCCCGCAACCCAAGTAGTGAACCGACTTAATAGTGTCAACAGGGGGCGCTACCACACAAGTTTTTGAGTCAGAAAACACCTGCGTGTTTATTTGCGTGCATGTATGAAATGACCTTAAAGGGGTGGGAGTGTTGTACCAACACCCACTTTTCAACGGAACGTTAAGAGATTCATGGATTCATGTAACATTTCCAAGGATTTCATGGAGTCCTTTTATGACCAAAAGGGCCCATGAAAAAACAGCTTGAATGAGAAACCACATCAAAGGCAAACAGCTCTGTTGTAACTCTCAGTGTCCCTGTCATGTGAGGTGGGTCGGAACGCTTCGGCTCTCTGTGCTCACTGTGCACCCACTGGCATCCATGCATATGCTGTTATCTAGGGTGGCATTTTCTGACAGCTGTCACCATTCTCATTCACCGTGGGGCCCACAAATGTGACTAAGATCATGTCAGCACACAACCCCGGCAGATTCCTCACGGCATAACAGTGCTGGCCTATAGTTGAACACACTGGCCCTTATGTGAGCAGGTCGGCATGGCACCGTGCGTCCCAAGATAACATGCCTGTAGGATGAATAAGGAACAGCGTTGCCAAAAATAAGCAACGATGTCGCCTCAAAGAGCCGGGGCCTCCAGATATAGGCCCCGGTGGGATTTCAGCTAGAATGGAATGCGGATACACCAAACCACAGGGGACGAGATGGACCCAAGTCCCGAAACTCGGGGCTGCTTTATCAATTCCAGCCCATAATCTCCAAGATGACGCTGTTTACAGGCCCTGCACCTCCCACATCTGTTCCCAATATTGTAATTATCCCTTTTTATCCACAGCATCTGGCTAATGTACGGCTGACTGTGGAACGGCTGAACGGGACTGGTGTGGACGGAATGAATATGCTGGAGACGCCGGCTTGTTAACGAGGATGAAAAAAATCACCGGGAATGAGGATGGTGCTTAAAGTGTAGACAGTAACACAGAGGAGTAAGCTTTTTATTAAGTAATCAACATTTAGCAACAGAAGGCTTGACTGCAGAAAGAATTTATTAGTACCTATCAGTCTGGGACTCACACTAACTGTTTTCTTTGGTTTACCAATGCCCTTATTCTCCTTGGTCAGTGATGTTCTTGGGCCATTTGGTGTTTCAGGGTCCATGGCACTACAAGCCAGGTTCATGCCAGAAAGGAAACACAAACAGCTTTCAGTCAAGCAATTGGAAAACCAGCTGTCACCAGGGGTAAAATTATTAGGCCTTTTTGAACCGGTCTTCAAAGTACGTTTCTGGTTTATGTTTGGAGTTTGGCTCAAAGGCGACCTGTTATTTCAATGCGAGTCTCTGCTGTTTAGAAGTAAGCGCAGAGGAACACACAGACGTACGATCGGCATTGCCCCTTCGTTCAGCTTTATGCGATTCCTGCAAAGAGCGGCTGTGGACTGAAGCCCTTGCTTCACCTCCACTGGCTGGTGGTGCTGCAGGCTTAGCACAAGATGAGCGTTAAGTCCGGTACCGACAGTTGAAGCCATAGCCATTTCTGACATGTACCAGATGATTCTGATTTGACTCTGTCTAGGGTCTCTGATGTAAGCACCCTTCAGAAAAATGCCCAGCTGTATTTGATAATGACCAGGTGTGCTTTTTCAAACACCCACTTCTGAACGTTTTGTGGGGGAGCTGGGATGGAGCCAGGGTCACGGTGGGACCCCTGCCGGGCTGTTCGCGGTGTGCCGGTCTCCATCGTGTCCTGATCACAGCTGTGTTTGGTGTGGAAGCTGGCTGAGCTTGAGGGTGAGGGGGAGAAAAGTGATGTCAAGACGATGGTGCCATTGTGCACGAGAAACTAGCAGAACTGTTTTGGCATGTGCCTGGAGGTGAACTATGCTAAGACCTAAAGTACAGTATAATGTGATGGACTGGCATCCCTTCCGGGGTGTACCCCAGCCTCGTGCCCTGTGATAGACTGGCATCCCTTCCGGGGTGTACCCCAGCCTCGTGCCCTGTGATGGACTGGCATCCCATCTGGGGTGAATCGCAGCCTCTGGGTGACCAGCAGTCTGAGCTACAGGCACGATGAGATGTTTCGTGTTGGGGGTATTGAGTGAAAAGCTCCTTTTTCCATAGCACCCCTCACACACTGGAAACTCCCAGGGGGCCAAACCGAACGTATTTCTGGATATGCACATTGTCCCAGCCAACGAGGGTGTGTGTCTAAGCCACCTGCACGCTGAGACTCTGCCACTGTTGCAGAGATCCAAATTACAGCAGCTTTTCTGTCCTCGAAGGGGCAGGTCTCCGTTGCGGGTTTCTGTAAACAGTGGCAATGCGACGGTGGTCTAGTCTCACCTCGCCCGGCCACACAGCTGAATGAAAGGCTTTCCCCGAAGGCAGCCTTGCGCTTCCTTTGACTGTCAGCGTGCATTCTTCAGGTGCCTTATCTGTCAGCTGCAGCCAAAGAAAAGGATGACCTGAAGTCGATGGCCACTCGATAAGAGAACAAAAATCGGTTGTGTTGTAGTTTACAGAGACGTGCGTATTCGAGTGTCTCTGGCGTCCTCGGCGAACGGCGCTCACGAACGCGCCCTCATCCGACGTGGCACTGGGTGCTTCATGCCCCTCTCCCACCGTTCACCTGCTGTGACCTGCCTGACCTTTGGGGCCTGTTCCCCCACCTGCCTCAGCCTCCCGGGTGGGCAACGGTTATGTAATAGCGGCAGGGTGTCATGCGGGAGGCTGTGAGTCATAGCGGGACAGATAAGTGGAGCACACTCGGCTTATTCTCATGGAAAGTCGACCAGTCAGGGAGCTTTTCTCAAATCTTTATTCCAATAGAGGGAACTGCATTGTACAAAAATAGAATGGACTTTTCAGAGATGTAGATAATCTTTTAAAATAACTATAATAATCGTAATGAACCCTTTAGTGAATAACAAAGTTCATTTTGCACTTGTGTTGAAATACTGAGTAAAAAAAAAAAAAAACAAACAAAAAAACAAAACTGTGCCATTTCAGTTCTGACGGGTCATCGGGGCCGTGTCCTCGCTCTGAAGACACCACGGAGGTCTCATGAAGAAAAGAACGGCGAGGACGCGGCACACAGAACACAGCCAACCGCGTTCCAGCTGCTGGAAAACGCAAACATTTCCTTCTTTGTCTCTTCAGTGTTTGGGCAGAGAGTGACCGGTTCTTTATAAAACCGACATCACAAAAAAAAAAAAACAACAACAAGAGATTAGAAAACAGCACGGTTAACCAAAAGATACATGGCCACATCATAATAAATAAAAATATAGTATACGGGAAACAAGACTCATACAAAAGCATAATAAATAAATAACTTACATGAAATAAATATGTTGTCTATAGAATAATTATGCAAGGAGATGCATAGCATCCATTGATGGGGTTCTGTTTGTGCTTAGAGACCACGGAGAAGCTTAAAGACACACACCGTCATCCCGAGGGGGATCTAACGACTTCTGGGTTCGAGTCACGGCATTCCGCGAAAGTTGCCGGAGTCGGGATTTCCAGAGTACCTGCCGGCCACACCAAAATGTCACATGGAGGAGGACACCTCAGGACAGCACCGGGGGGTCCGTAGATGACAAACTGGGGGGGGCAGCAAGGTCTCAGCGATGGAGGCAGCGTCTCTGCGTGCCGCACACGTGCCTCTTCCTCCACACACACACACACACACACACGTGCATTCCATGACCTTTCCGTGTTGACGGGACGTGTTCGAGCACTGAGTCTCAACAGAATGTCAGAAACAAGCTACGAAACAAATGGCCATCTGCAGATGTTAAGTGGATTTATCTGAAGGTGTAGCTAAGGTGTAGCTGTTCACTTCTCTATTCTCTGCAAAAACAAACAGGAAACGGCGATGTAGAAAAGTAACAGGTGATCTTACTGGGTCTTCCTCGCTTTAAATGAGGCTACTTTCCATAAAGGCTTTATAAAACATTTATAAACGCCTAATTAACATCTGCAATTATTTGTGAAAAGTTTACATTATACTTTCTGTATGGTTTTTTTCTGTAGTCTAAATGGCTTACAGCAAACTCTGTAAATTACATTTTTTTATGAAATGATTTAACATTTGTAGATCACTAACCAAGCTTATTAACCCTTTATAAACCCTTTCCCAGGGAGTACACTGATGTAAAGGGTGACCACAGACTTTAGCAGCAAAAATGCTCGACCACACGGCAGTACCATGAATTACAGTACCACAGAATCACACTCAGGAAGACGGCACATGGACGCACGACCAGGCCGCCTGCTGTTGTAAACCTTTAGCAGAAGCATTCAAATTGGCTTAGATGGAAGCAGCTGGACTAGATAACCAAAAAACAGGGCTACTACACCCCAACGGTTCCAGGACACAAACTCTCACCCAGACCTCAGGTTAGCAGACAAACCAGATCACGTAGACGGCTTTGCTGCTCCTGAACCTAACATTAACAATAAGCTCACCTTAACTCTGCAGTCGGCCTGAGGGCTAACTTCAACCCAGACTGCCCCTCTTATACAAGCAGGGTACGTTCTGTAGGTGGAGTGACACAGGACCATATGGCAGAGTAGAACAGGCTGACCGTGTCGGCCACCTACCCCCATGAAGCGACGGTCGAGCTCAGATAAGCCGGGATTGTTATTTCCATGGTACAGGGAGGACAGGACTGTATTTACATTAGAGGCTGTTGACGTTTGGCTTCTGATCTACGAGGCTCGTCCCACAATTGAACTTAGGATCTCGTACACTCATCCCCTCCTAAATGGCCGTGACCCGGGTCACCTTTGAAGTCAGGCTATTTGAGCCGCTAACAATGAATCAGCATGGAGCAGCACGATTCAGGGCCCCCCACGCTTCTGAAGGCTTGACAGACACAGAGACCACACTTAATAGAGTCAGAATCGAGAGTGTCCACACTAAAGCGGGCGAGAAGAAACACCCACAGGGAGCGGAGTGACGGCTAGACTTCGGGAAACCACTTTGGTTCAAGAAACGTCAAAGTAAAGTCAGCAGAATTTATTTGAAGAAATGAATTTGTGAATTACGTTGATCAACAAATTACTGCCTTAAAGCAAATGTGAAAAAAAAAAAGACTAAAATCTAACACATTGACTTCATCATTTCCTTAAAGACTTCCTGTAGGATTTCTGTTGAGAATCCTTGCTAAATCCCTGATGGACACTGGTGAGGTTGTGCCAAAATATTACTGGATGTCAAAGCCCATGCGACCGCAATGGACCAATGAGTTTCGGCCTTCATCCCTCACACAATCAGCACACGGTCATCTCACCCGATGCGTGGCCATTTTAAATTATGCTCCATGCTCAAAGCGAACCAGTCTGGCTCCTTCACACCGTTCCACTGTTATGTGTACAGTAGCAGACATCACGTTTTTTTGAACGACAGGCAGAGTGAATATTCCCACTGAGGCACACAGATCGGTGAAGTGAACCTGTCTTACATCTGATACCGTGGGAAACAGGAGGTTTGGTCCACTGCATGAGACACGTGTCACGTCATGCAGTCAGGAAGTCTTCTGGCTCTGACCGCAGGTAGATCCTGGTTAATTCACTGGTCTCTCAACTGCGAGACGTACCTGGTGATGGTGACTGTCGAATCGCTGACAGGCTGAGGAGCTGACAGCGATCCTGCCACTGGTAAGCATTTTGAGTCTGCCTGTAATTCGGTAATGAGCCTACGGTGTTATGACATTTGCCTGCATCCTAGTGATGTTGCCAGAGTAGATAAGGTGGGCATGAAAGCTTGCACCTTCTGAAACCACAGACATTTTGGCCAAACAACAGAGTTACAAGACAACATCGATATAAACCCTAAAACTCACTGTAGACTCCATGACTCTTGGCCTTCTGAATGCAAATGACCCTGTGAAATCTGTCAACTTCATCAGACCATGAAACCAGCAATATCCTTAAAATGCTCATGGCCTTAATGTAGACTGTTACTCATACAACTGCCTTTCTCTGGGAGCTGATGCAGAGTGTCACCATGGGACCCTCAAGGAGACCCCTGCCCTCGTTTCTCCATCAGGGCTGGAGAGACAGGGGTGGAACCAGAAAGGGCCTGGTCTTCGATCTTCAGCTCTGCCACACACTTGCTGTTTCCCCACCGTCTCCAACGTAAGGCCAAGGAGCGACACCTCCGTGCCTCGGAGCCCGCTCTGGTCTCGTATCTCCAGCCAGACTGTCCAGCTCAGCTCCCTCACTTGTCCCCCTTCCTTCTGATGACAGTTGGCCCCAGTGTGCCCCCCCGCCCCCCCTGCCCTCAGCGCACACAGCTACAGTTGGCTGCAGAGAGATACTCGATCGTACGCCAGGTGGTCTGGGCATCCATGAAGACCACCGGCTCGTAGCCGGTGGGCCGGCAGCATGGATGGAAACTCACTTTCTTGGAGTCCTGCTTGGGGATAGTCCCATTGTCCAGCAGCTTCTTGAGGGCCAGGTCATAGTTCATGCGTGAGCCGCGGCAAGTGCCGGCGCAGTACTTAAACAGGATGATCTCGTCCGAGTCGAAGCCCAGGCCAAGGTCTCGCACCCGCATCTCCTTTCGCTCCATCCTGCAGTGCTTGTCACCTCTGGTTTTCCTGCGGATCTTCCGTGAGCTTACTGGTAGGCTGGACTTGGATGGGGAACGCTGCCAGCGGTTGGGCCGGTCATCTGGGTCCGGCTGGACCGGGATAGCTGCGAAGAGGAGAGGGCAGACACAGTGAAGATGTGGGTGACCTGATTGCAGCAGAGCCATGCCGATTGGTCCTCAGCAATCACCTGACCTGTCTCTACCTTTAGCCACGTGAAGCACAATCCTGCTTCCCCAAATGTCACGGGGAACCCAGAGCGACACTTTGAAAGGCCTTGAAAACGATTTCTGATACAACACCATTTTTCATCACTATGAATTCATATTGTAGACCAAATGCAATTTAACGACGAGAAAAAGTTTTAAGAGCTTTTGAAAGAAAATTCAAGGCACAACTTTGTAACAAACTTTAGTAAGTTGACAAAGCAGCCTTGTTGTTCGAGAACTAGAGATAAATAGAACAAGCAAGAAAGAAATTTAAAAAATCGAATGCTAAAAATTGAAATTTACGTGAATCTGTCTGTTTACATTTAGTGCCAGTTACTCGTGTAAACAGGACTTTGAGAAAGTGTTCATCATAAGGGTGGGTACTTCCATGACTCACACATAGCACTTTGGGGTTATCTGACCTTCTCAGCAGCTGTGATGTCTGGTGTTTAGTGTGAGTGAGTTTGGAACCTGCAGCCATCTGCCGTGGAAACCTCAAGTGGCTCATCTCGCAATCACGTTCGTACTGAACCAGCTTTAACAGTGTCAACTAAAGTCCTGCTACCAAACCGAAGTCAAAACGAAACACAAAAATCCCTACTTAACCCGTGCGATTTTCAACCCAGGATGTGAGGTAGAGGTCAAACACACTTCTTGTGGCTCGTGTTTGGAACCACAGTGGTTGACACAGTTTACTTCCCGTAAGACCAGTGTGGTTTCCCACAACCCTCCAGCCCAGCCTTTCATAACCAGAATAAAATTATAAAGGAAACAGCTCAGAGTTGCAGTTCAGCACAGGATCAGCCTGTGGACTTAGAGGTTGACAATAATTCTTGCTGTTATTTTAGAAGATTCTTTTAAACTACCAGGATTTTTAATTTTAAAGAAGGATTAAAGTCGTTCTACAATAAGTTACGAGGACAGCTTGTCAGAGCAGTGATGTCTTCTGGACCTCTCACTCCCGACTACAGCAACACTAAGAGCCTCCATATGTTTTGGCAGATGGATTAAAATGGATCCTGGGACCTTGTACCAGTTCAGTCTGCAAAACCCCACAGCATATCTTCAGTGAACGCCTTTGGTGACAGTCCGTTTCCAACGGATGACACGTGATGCCTCTGGGTGGAGGCATTTATAGACGAGCACGTCCGTAAATTTGTTGCCAGAAAAACAGCATGATTTCTGAATCCAGAGATTGTCAGCGTGGTGCCCCTCAACAGGGGCTTGTTATATAGGGTGGCAAGTAAAAGTGCTGGGCCTCAAGATGCCACAAGGGGGCATCGGTTTGATGTCCATGGACCGTAACATGCCCCAGGCACTACTGACTTCACAGCCTGCCCACGAAGGTGTGTCCAGACATCCTTTAAAAGCAAAACCTTCCTGGATCCGAGTTTATGGTAATTTTCACATGGCTGGTGCACGTGGGGGAGTGTTACCCTTCGACTGTGGCCAGAAAGACCACTATCTGCCAAAAACACCCAGCAGAGATGACCAGAATGACCGCAAATTGACAAAAACACCCAGCAGACGTGACTCTAGGAATGACATCCATCGAATCAATACGGGGTTACGCTTTTCTCTTTGAAGGGTCTTGGCCGGGTCCAGGCAGACAGGGTAAGCACTGTGAGTGTGTTAAATTAACACGGCCATACTAAACCCTGATCTAATGAAAGCAGGGCAAGACTACGTATGGTCAACACAAGCTGGTCATCGAGCAGGAGGTTCAGAATGAGGGGGCCCTCTGTGCCACCCTTCCCACAAATGAGCACGCCCCACATTTACACACCATGATGGAATATATCACACTCACCAGCCGAGTCTTCCCAGGAGGAGTCCGCATCCTGCTCTCTTGCCAGCTCTTCTCGTTCTGTAAGGTGGCCTGGATCCTGCTCCACCAGTGCAGGCTTGGGGTCACCCTGATGACCCACACCGGGAAGACCCCCCTCAGTCAGGGCCAGCAGGCACAGCAGCATCCAGAGTGAAACCTGAGGAGTAGGTAGGCAGGGGTCAGGAGTTCCCACATGGCCACTGAGCTAGAGCAGTCGCCATGTGGGGCGGACTGACCGCCACAGCCACCTTATTTTTGCCTGCTAATAGGTTTGTCCCGCTTGGCTGGAGGTACTGCCGTTGCATGCCTACTCGCTTTGCATGCCTCGTGTGGCCATGACCACGTAACGGACCCCAGAATGAGCCTCACACCATGACACGTGTCGAGCTCTCCCTCTCTCGCTCAGCACACATTCCAGAACATCAAGATCTGAAGCAGACCTCAAGAGCCTCTCTGATTTTCACATACATGAAAGCTAAAACATACAAACAGAACATTCGGTTTATGATTTTATCAATCATAACGGAAAACCTACAAGCACATCAAACGGCACGGACAGGGATTACCTTACCATGTCCTTTACGTTTTACCACATTTACTTTTGCCTGCCGACTGGTGATAACAGATCAATACGAAATGAGCCGCAGATAACAGATATGACGTGATGATCGCCGTAGGAACACACAGTCACGGAGAGTTAGAGTGTGCGTGCCGCTTTAGGCCTGGCGGGGCTCAGTCTGGCTGCTGATACCACCGCGGGGACAGTGCCTGTCAAACAGTCGCGATGCTTTAGCAAAACAGCCTGTCTGTGTCAGGCCTGGCTGTCAGCATAGTTCATGAGGTCACTTAAAAGTGGGCCGGCCCACCCATTCATGTGAGGTTGACGGAGCTGACGGTCATGAGTAAGCTGATCTCCACAGGGCCGCGTGGCCCAGGCAACCCGCCCGCTCAGATGGGCGTGTCCTTGATGGCTCTGGGTGGGACACACACACAGCTTCTGTTGTTAAACAAATTCACTGACATTCAGCGTTGTCCCACTTACACGGTGAAAGCAGTTTTTACCCTGTTGCCATCAGAGCACTGAATGCCACTTAATTTTCTCCTACCTTTAATTCTACTCCATGTGC